>JAXCLQ010017141.1:0-35251 GCA_035584115.1 Cedrela odorata | reverse complement strand
GCGTTTGGTTCTCAGCCAACTTTAATTGAAATGAAAATTTACAAAAATTACACATTTACCCTTAAAAATTAAAAGGAACTTAAATAGAAAAAGGGTAAATACGTTATTTGAAAATTTTCTATGTTCTAGACTTCAATTCTCCTTTACTTGATCTTAGATTTGACTCCAATTTAATTCATATCAATCTTTATTGAGTCCTTTTCAGTAAAACTAAACCGTTTATCAATTAGATTTTTCAATCAACGCCAATTTTCGTTTGAAGGTCGGGTGCGTGAATAGAACTTTAAGGAAATTTTTTTTCTAAACTTAATAAATTATTATCAAATCACTTCTAATAGCTAATTAAGCATTAATATAATATTTTTAACTCAGTTTTAACACATCAACATAAATTTATAAAATGATCAAATTACCCTTGGTGTGTAAAATTACTAAAATACCTTTAGTTTAAATTTTGGGGTATTACAAAACTACAATAATTTAATTTCAAACATATTCAAAATCGGATAATAAGATGAGTTTCAACACATTATTAATAATCTTTTAGTCAATTTAGATATTATTGTAACATACTGGTAAATCGGTATCGTGACGGCATAGAGGTAGGGATATCCTACCCCTATAAGCCTCAGACAAAAAAAACTGTATATGTAAACTGTAATGCAGAGAACTACCAATCATATGCATGACTCACACACATACTAAGGGCTTCATGCCCATCAATACACTTCCAGACATAAACTAGGATACGCATAAATAAAACAGTATATGCACACTTATCAATATACACAGAAATATACAGAAGACACACTCATAATGTGTATACATAATTAGGTATCGTGTCAAATATACAAAACAGACCACAACATGAACTCTTAGGTGACTGCATGGAGAATCTGGAATTTCAATGCTCTTCATGAATATCTCTTAGAATTCTCACATAGAAGAAAATCCTGCACTCACGACATTCACGGAAATTGCAGTGGGGTGAGTTTTGGGAAAAACTCAGTGAGTGGATACTGAAATGAAAATTTTAAATAAATTAAGTTTTAACATAAAATATATTTAAACTTACAATCAATTTCAGACAAAAATCATATTAATAGGACATTTACTGTATATTATAATAATTTCCAGAATTAAAATTTTAAATAGTCAAACGAAAATAGAATAATATGTAATAATGCGTAGAGATTTCAGGTCAGATATTAGACCGCCCTTTGCCCCCTACTTCTCACATGTACCGGTACCTTTACATAGCACAAATCAGAATGTGCTTTCAAAGCACATAAACTCTCCCCTTTATGTCTCTCGGCTAGGGTTAAATAAAAATTAAAGTAATGGCTAGTATATTATCATAAATACAGAAAATAGAAATAAAATACAATTCAAAACACAATGGCCTCCTCCTGACCCCAAAACAATATCTCAATAACTCTTCCTCAATAATATGCAAATTTAACTCAAAGCAGATCTCATTTTCCATATAAAACAGAATGTAAATCAATTTACATATAAACTATTTTTTATTCAATCAATTTTAAGTATACATACTTACAATTTAACTACGATATTGATATACAACAAGTTTTCCCCTCCTTTCTGAATTCTCTTTTATTCTATAATCTGAATCTAACGATTAATACATGAGTTATCGATTATACTTAATTCACTCTTACTAACTAATTTCGCACGATAACACATTATTTAAAAATCTAAATTCAGCCTAACGATATAGTCACTATTTATATTTTCCGACAAAATTTAATTTCATCTAATTTAACAACTAGTCGGTTTCATCATAACCTAACAAGTATAACCTACAAAAATTATCTGGGATGAATAGTATTTTCCGGCATGAACAATATTTTTCAGCATGAATAATAATTTTTGGCATGAACAGTACTCCCATCATGAACAGTGAATTATCGAAAAATGCATAAATACGACAACAACGAAGTTAGGAACCATACCGAGGGGTCAATTTAGCCTTAAGACGTCCGAATTGCAAGTAATTTAAAAAATCCTCAATTTGTGAATAGTAGCACTATTCTTTTTCCGGCTTAATCGTTAACCGAATCGATCAAACGAAGCTTCTAGAATGTAGCCCGTGTCATATACGTGTGATTTGTAGAAAGAAACGGAAGTTTAATCAGTTAAAAATGAAGTAATTTAAAGAAATTTAAAAAAAATTAAAACTGACGAAACATTTTGAACGAGAAGAAGAAAATGATATCTAATGTTCACATCTCTCAGCTTTAATGAAATGAAAATTTTCAAAATTAACATATTTACCCTTAAAAATTAAAGGAGCTTAAATAAGAAAAAGGGTAAATATGTTATTTAATTTTTTTAATATATTCCAAACTTTAATCCTCTCTCATTTGATCTCGGATTTGACTCAAATTTAATTCATATTGATCCTTATCAAGTCCATTTTTCGTAGAAATAAATTGTTTATCAATTGAAATTTTTTATCAACGCCAATTTTCATTTGAAGGTCGGATGCGCGAATAGAGCTTTAAGGAAATTTTTTTTAAACTTAGTAAATTGTTATCAAATTACTTCCAATAGCTAAGTAATTATTAATACAAAGTTATTTACTCGGTTTTCATTATCTCAACATAATTTATAAAATGACCAAATTACTCCTAGTATGTAAAATGACTAAAATGCTTTTAATTTAAATTTTAGGGTATTACAATTATTTAATTTAACAAATAGTTTCTTATGTGATGTTATTTAGATTAGAATTAGTTTAATTAATAATATCTTTCAAGACGGTATTTGGATCAGCAATGAAGATGAGTTTATTTTAAATTTATGTATTATTTAAAAAAATTGAGAAAAAGAAAATCTCATTGATAGGAATTTAAAATGTGAATTTTCAATATTGATAAAAAAGTATTATTACATGTACAACCTCTTATACAAAATTAAATATAATTTTAAATAGTAACTCATTTTTAAATTTCAAATTTCAAATATTCTATTAAAAACCAAATGGTATTAGATTAAAAAAAAGTTCTTAAGCGATGACAAAACCATTAATTTTATTTTGTTTACTGTCACTAATCTTAATTCCACCAAACAAGAGTGACATAATTACTTTAATAAGTAATTAAGGTAAGCATATAATATTATTCTGAACACAATTTTGATCTTATAATTAATTTTACTATAGTAATCGCATCTATGCATGTTTACTTTTTGTAAAGGAGGAGTGGTAATATGTAATTTAGTTAATTAATTAAATATTAAAGCTAATAATTAATAAAATGCATAATTATTAACTACTTTTTTATATTTAATAAAAACTTTGGTAACCATTTTGATTTGGTTCTCTTCCTTGGACTTGGTGTCATGACTCTTACGGGTCCTCTTAACTGTCTAAGGTTCGAGAGCTAATTTCCAATTAAGTCCTGTTCAATTAAAATGAGGTGTTCTAAAATACCTTTCTTTTTTCTTATATTTTAATTATAATATTATATTTACTTAAAAAAATTAATAATTTGAATTATTTATAATTAATTCCACATTAATTAGAGTATTTTTAGATTTGTTATACTTTTATTTAAATTTGAATTATATTACTTAATGTTTTTAATAAATATTAATTTTATTTGACCGATAATAGTTATAATTTTACTTCCCATTTGTATTTGACATCCAATAACATTTTATTTAATAATAATTGTGGATTGAAAGTCTATGCTGTTAGTAGGATTCATTTGATTTGCTAAAACAACGACGTTTATAAATTTGTTTGTGCATTAATTTCAATATGCAATATATGTTAAGTTTAAATTTATTTATTAAAAAGCATATTAGTCCAACAATTTAAAAAAATATAATAATTTTAAAAATAGTTATATATAATTTTTACTAAAAACATATATTAAAAATTTTATATTGTTAAATACAAATTTGATGTGATATTCTCTCACATAATTATTTGTTTATTTATTTACAAGTTTCAACATATATATTGCATGAAAGAAATCAATAATTTTTTTTTTAGTTTTAAAGATTTGTATTCATAATCTCCTCCTCATTATTCTTTTTCTTAATTCTTCTTATAAAATATGTGAAATTTATTTAATTTTAAAAGTTTTGGATAAAAATTATACAAAAAATTAAAATATTAGAAGAAATTAATTACAAAAATAACTTAAAGATACAAATTTACATACTTGCACTTATACAAGTAGAATTCATATAATAGTTTATACACGTAATATTACTTAAAAATATTAGTTTTAATTTCTCAGAAAAAATAAACATGCTTAAAGATAAAGAAATTCTCAAATGGAGAGAATAAATTATATTTGCATTGATTATCAAAACATATTACAATACCCTTATTTTCAAAAGATAATTAAGGACTTAAAAAATAACAATTTAGTTTTCGTATTACCATACCCTTATTAAGTCTAAAGGTAATCAAGAGTTTAGAATATTTATGAAAATAAAGACTTCTAAAATGCTAATAAGTATTTTTGGGGACATTAAAGGCTAGCTTAATTACCATGAAATATGATTGTCCAAATAGTATACATAAACACATCTTTGAGATAAAATAATATAGCATCCAGATCATAATCTTTGGAATGAATGAGGATGAAAATTTCCTAATAGAGCATTTAAGGGTCATTTTATTAACTATAACACTATTAAGATAAGTTAAATGTTGATAAATTGGGGAAATTAAGAAGACAAAATTTAAGTAAAGGAATTCATGTAGTTCATCTCATTGATCAAAGAGTTGATATAGCAAAAATCTTTTTCTTGTATACTAGAAATGATTTTCTTCTTCTTTAGACATTTTTTCAGCCTGTAACCACAATGAAACCTTAATAGTAAAAATCGGTTGTTCAGTGAAAACCCTCCAATGCTTAAATTAGAGTTTTACTTTTTAGAGGATGTGTAGGAGAGTTTAAATTCTTCAGGCTAAAGTTTCAGTAGTCGTACATGGTTGTACTTAGTTTTCTTTTATAGGTGTTTGTATTCCTTAATTATGGTAGAATTTTATAGAATCTGGAAACAAGTATCTCGCCGTGCGAGGATCACGGAAATTCCATTGGATAAGCAACGGCTTTCGAATTTTGTGGGATCACGTGCTTTTTACATGAAGCATACCAATATGATTTTTATTATGTCAAAAGTTTTAATTGGCAAGAATCCTTGCTAGGGAATAATTCAAGAAAGATATGCGAAGAAAATGAATCATTCATAAGCATGTAAGTGTTGAGAGGTGTCGAGAATTTTTATCTCAGACTCCTCCATCCATTTGAGATAAGTTCAGGTATTGTATATTTAAGACCTTTATAAGTTTTGACCTTCTAATTTCCCTTGAAAGGTCTCGGCTCTTGAGAGAGCTTAGGTTCTCCTTGCAATTCGAAAAAGCTCTTCTTAGATGGTGATGGGTTTCGAAGTGTTACTTATTTATTCATGCAGGGTCATTCTGGGCTTATAACCTTTTAGGCTTTAAGTAAACTGGGCCATATACCCAACATCTAACCTCCTAGTTTTAGTAAAAAATAATTGTTTTTTTGACAAAATTAAAGGTTTTAATTCCAAAAGACACGCCTGTTCGTCACGCTTAAATGCTTAACTTAAAGTCTATTCGTTTTTTGACATGTGGCAAATGATGACTGGATCTAGGGATTGCAACGCTTCAGGCCCCTAGAGATCTTACTGTCCTTAATGATGGTCACCTTTTTTTAAAAAAAATGAGAGATATCTCTTAACTTTTACTTTGACATGGCATCATCATATCCCTTAATCTGTCACATTCATCGACTGTTAGGGTTCTTTTACTTTTTTTAATTCCTCAAATTTTACCTTTTCACTTCTTTTCTTCTTCACCTTTACGCCATCATTTTTTTTCCTCTTAAACAACCTTAACAACAGCAAGGTTTCAATTTTTCGGCAACTTCTTCGAATTCTTCCTTCCAGCAATTTTAAGCAGCAAGTATTTGCTTCTTCTACTTATTGTGATTGATTTTTTAATGTGGTTGATTAACTAAGATAACTAGTAAACACTCAGTCAAGTCTAGGAATCTTTAGGCGTAATCCCATGAGTTGTTGATGATCCTAGAGTGACCTTTAATTATCTATTTTCCTTATGTGAAAAAACAGAGACAGCTTTTGGGAAAAATAACTCTAGCGAGGGACAGACAATCATTCTTATTTCTTCTCCCGTTATAGTAAGGCGATACTTAACACCATTTGAGGCAGATGGATTCCCATCTATCATAACAGAGTTAGATTTAAAAGTCTATACTAGGTTATATAGAATTCCTGAAGGAGTCTATCTTAGAGTTTTAAGGGCGAATGAGCTCCCCAGTTGCCATCCTGAGGGTGAGATGACCTTCAATAAGGAATTTTCCATATAAGTGTTAGGCTCCCCCTCTACAATTATTTTACCCAAATTCTAACTTTCTTTAGGATTCTTCTTTACCAACAGAACTTAAACAGTTAAAGAATCCTGTAAGGTCTATACGTTCTGTGGCATCAGATCTTGAACTTTGCCCATTCTCTCGAGAAAATTAAATATATGTACATATTAGAAATCCAGTAAGGAGTCTAGGGTGGTTTTATCTTTAAAACCAACCTGGCGAGACGAACCTCATTACTGGTAATCCTACTTTCAATAAGAATTGGAAGAAAAAATTTGGAGGTGATTAGAATTCCACTCCCACTCTACGTGTGCTAAGAGCTTTTAGTGAAGCAGTCACCTGGAGTGGCTCGCCTTCATTAGATCTTCGTAGCCGAGAGAGGGTGAGGCTGGCTAGGTCACTAGCTTCTGACCAGAGTATTTTGCTCTCAGAAGATGAGATAATCTCATCAGGTATTGTTGATTTTTGTGTATCTAGGGATCAACTGGTCTCGAAAAAGGCTATTTGAGAAGGTAATTGTCTTAGGATTACCCATCTGCAAGTTTGGATTGCAGTGTCTAATCTTTATTTAATCTTGCAGGCGAGATGTCTTCTAGAGACTCCGCTCCAGATCCTTATAAAGTCTTGTAAAGATTGGCTAAGGAGAAAAGAGCTGAGAAGACTCCTTAGCCTCCGAAGGCTGCCCCAAAGGGTTTAGCTCAAGCTTCGGGAGCTTTGAAAGCAGTTGGTGCCTCTAGTTTGGCTCTCCCTTAGGCCCCCAGCAAAGAGGTAGTAATTCGAGGTTCAGTGCCTCCTTCTTTGGCTCCATCTACAGACAGGGGGAAAAGGAAATGTAAGGCCGTAGCCGTAGCATCAGAGGAGAGGTCTTGGAAGAAGAAATAAATGTTTGGCCAGGCTGACGAAGAGTTGACTGAACCTTACGAGTTTCTTCCCAAGGATCTTCTTGCTAGGAAGCAGGAGTTCTTTGAGTATTTCCTTCCCTATATCAACCTGCAGGTCCAGAACATCAGCCCCAAATTCTCTGAGGACATTGCTGGGCTCTCGGGCGAGTCATTATCAAATTTCTAGCTAAAATGGCTAGGTCGAGTGAGTCTGGTTTCCCTTAATTTTGTACAACAAATGAAGTCTATTGTAACTTGTCTCATGACAATTTTGAATTGGCCTTTTTTAGCTTTTCTACTTAACCATGTTGTAGTATGGCGCCTTTACGTGTGATTTTTCCTAGGCGTCCGAGGTCGAGAAGAGAGCAGAATAAGCGAAAAAGAACTTGGCTATGGAGAGGACCAAGTTTGAATCCGACCTTGGCACATTGGCTTGGGAGTGAGAGAAGCTCTAAGTTAGGGTAGCCACTGCCGAATAGTCTCAGTCTTAGGCGAATAGGATAGTTGAGGCTCTGAGATCCGAACTGGACAGCTTAAAAGAGGAGGGACAAGCACACCTCTAAAGTTTCAATAAGGCGTGTGAGGAGCTTTGGAGAAACTTAGACGCAAAGAGGCAAAGGTGCTTGCTTCTGGCTAGGAAGGTCGAGGAGGACGAAAAAGCTATGGCAGCTCGGCTGCGCGAGTGGGTCAATGATAGTATTGACCTGACTTGCAAAACGCTGCAGGTCGATTCCCCGACCTAAACTTGGGTTGGCTGTATAAAGCTTTGGGGCATCAGGCTACGTCTCAAGATGGGGAGTACTCTAATGAGATGCTTCCTGAGGGGAAGGAGCATCCCAATTTGAAGATGATGTACGCGCCTCCCACAGAGTCTACTATTAGTCCTTCTGCAGAGCCACCTCTTGCTGTTGTAGCCAATTCGGTGGAAGTCTCTTTTGTAGAGGAGGTAGGGGCTCTTCTTTTCTTGTAGGTGCCGCTGATCCTGAAGCTCTTTCTGTTGGTCCAGCGAATCCTCAAGCCACTTCTCCAACTGACTAGTCATTAAAGATGTAGTTTAGTTAGATTTTTTTTGATGGGCTTTGTAAACTAGATGATCTTTTAATAAAATTCTCTGCATTTAATTTATTTCTTCTCTGTTCTGCTTCCTTTTGTCCAAAAATCTGCTCCATTGACAATATTCAATTGTTTTCTGAACTTGTAATATTTATTAACCTTGACTTAAGTCTTTTAAATTTAAAAGATTGATATTTATACTTCAACTGCTTTTAAAGCCAACTATCTCATGTATTTTAAATCTTTCGCTTCGGATTTGATAAAATCTAAGGTACTTTCATCCTTAGACACTTAAGAGCCTCGTCTCGCTCTTGGATTATGCTCAAGACATTCATTAAATGATGAGTTTCCTTACCCCGAGGAGATTCAAAAATATTACCTTCTTCGGATTATATGCTCTTTGTATCTGACTTTGTACTTAGGACTCGTTCAAGCCTCTAAGGTAAGCTGATTGCTTGGGAATCCTTGTAATAGAAATGCAATGTATCTGAGAATTGTGTGATCCTTGAGCTTTGGGAGAGATCATCTTGAAAAGTTTTTCAAGAACCCTTTTGGTTCTTGCACATCCTGAGGTAGTATTTGGGGGTTATTTGAGCTGAAAATACTATTACTTCGGGATAGCCGACAAATTAACGTTCGGGACCTGTGTCACCCGAACTTGGGTTTCGGAAAGAGATTACCCCGAGACATTTAGGAATAATCATTCGAGAACCTTTTTTTTTTCTTTTATACTCTCTAAGATTGCACTCATGACTTGTTTGAGCTGAGGATACTATTACCTCGGGACAGTTGATAAGTTAACGTATGAGAACCGTGTCGCTTATGTTTGGGTTTTGGGAAGAGATTACTCCAAGACGTTTGTGCGTAATCTTTTAAGAACCTTTTTTGCTCTTATACTCTCTGAGACCGCAGTCAAAACTTGTTTGAGCTGAGGATACTATTACCTCTGGACAGTTGATTAGCTAACATTTGGGAATTGTGTCGCCTATGTTTGGGTTTCGAGAGGAGATTATCCCGAGACGTTTGGGATATTTGTCTTAGATTTTTCTGTGGGTTAACTTCAGAAGTGAAAAACAAAAATTAATTTTATTAACTTCTATTAAAAGGTTCGTTACAAATCATTGGGGTTTCTAAGGGTAATACAATTTTAGCCGTTCAGCGTTCTATGGCTTTCTCCCCCTATTTCCTAAAGAGGTTTTCAGCTTATAAATTTTGGGTCTAAGAACTTAAATGACGTTATAGGGTCTTTCCTAGTTTGCTCTTAGAATGCTCTCTCCTGGTACCTTAAAGGTCAAGGTCACTTGTTTTAGAACCCAATCCCCTATTTTAAAAGAACAGTACCGAACATGTTTGTTGTAGTACCTTGCTACCTTTTGTTGATGAGCTGCGGCCTTTATTATTTCCCAATCCCTTTTCTCAACTAGTAGATCTAAATCCAAGCATAAGCTCTGATCATTGGAGGCCTTGTCATAGTTGCTGACCTTAAAAGTTGGTATGTTGACCTCGATTGAAATCATCGCCTCATACCCAAAAGCTAAATTGTAGGGAGTTTCGCTTGTGGCTACCTTGGGAGTGATTCGGTACGTCCAGAGGATCTTGAAAAGTTTGTCAATCCATGCATTTTTGTGCTCTTTGAGCTTCTTTTTTAGGGTCTTTTAGATGAGCTTGTTGGTGACTTTCGCTTGTCCATTGGCTTTTGGGTGAGCTGGTGTTACGAAATGAGGTCGATTGAAAAATTTGACTAGAATTCTCTGAAGCTTATATTGTCAAATTGCTTTCCATTATTCGTGATCAAAACTTGAGGTATTCTAAATCTATAGATGATGTTGTGTTTGACGAACATCATCGTGACCTTTTTCTCAGTAATAGCAGCCAAGAGTTTAGCTTCCACCCACTTTATGAAGTAATCAATAGCTACTATGGCACACTTTATGTTAGCCCTAGCTGGGGGTAATAGTCTAATGAGGTCAAGCCCTCATTGACAAGGGCTTGAAAACGAGGTCAGCTTCTTTGGGGGTTGCCTTAGGATGCAATCATACACTTGACATTCATGATAAGTTTTAGTTATCTGCATCACATCCCGTGAGAGTGTTGGCCAGTAATACCCTTGCTCAAGATCTTATAGGTCATAGTTTGGGCCCTTCCTTATTTGCCACATATTCCACGGTGGATTTCTTTTAGAATTCGAGCAGCTTTATCAGGTCTCAGACATTTAAGGTAGGGGGTGCTGTACCCCCGTTTGTACAGTTTTCTATTAATGATAGTGTACCTTGCCAACCTGTTTTTGATATTCTTTGCTTGTTCTCTGTTTCCCGAAAGTTCGCTGTCTTAAATTTAAGATCTTATTTCGTCGATCCAACAGTGGTGGGAGTCTAACTTAGATATATATGGTAGAGGATTGTTGGCTTTCATGCTCTTTTGTTCCAATACTTCAATTGAGACCGAGGCAGGGAGACTTCCTTTAAAAGTTGAAGCTAATTTCGCTAGAATGTCTGCTTTTAAGTTTTCTGCCATTGGAATCTGCTTAATCGTGACAGTTTTCATCACGCTTAAAAGTTGTTTGGCCTTCTCTAGGTAAGTTTGCATATTGCTTTCTTGGGCCTAGAATTGTCCATCCAATTAGTTAGCTATTAGCTGGGAGTCACAGTAAATGTCGAGACTTGTGATCCCCATAGCTCAAGCTAATTTAATTCCTATAATCAATGCCTCGTACTCCTCCTTGTTGTTAGTGATCTTAAAACCAAACTTTAGGGAATACATTATCTCGGTTTTGTCTAGACTCACAAGGACTATATCAGCTTCTCCCCCTTGAGCATTAGAAGCTCCATCGATGAAAAGGTTCTAAACAAACTCAGCTTCATTTGGGGCGACTTGATATTCTTGGGTAGGAGGTCATTTCATGATCCGATGGATGAGTAGGTATTCAGACACTGATTTTTTCGCCACAAAACCTGCCAAGGCTTAACCCTTAATCGCCTTATTGGGCTTATAGATGATGTCATATTCGCTGGGCTCTACAGACCATTTGACCAATCGACCTAAAAGATCTAGAGCGGTTGATTCGTTAGCACTACCACCTAATGAGCATGAAAGTAAGGCTTAAGCTTTCAGGCCACTATTACCAATGCCAGCGCTAACTTCTTTGGTGGTGAGTATCTCATTTTGCTGTCTAATAATGCCTTGCTGGTGTAGTAGATAGGATGGTGAATCTTCTCAGCATTTTCCTTTTCTAAGACTGAGCTTACCGAATGGTCGCTTACTGTAAGGTAAAGGTACAACGTGTTTCTAGTCTAAGCCTTATTAGATAAGGCGGCGATGCGAGATATTATTTCAGCTTCTGAAAACTACGCTCACATTCCTCTGTCCATTCAATCTTTTTCTCTTTTTTCATGATCTGAAAAAAATGGGAAACACTTGTCGGTAACTTTGGACATGAATTGACTAAATGCAGCTAGTCGTCCTGTTAAACTTTGAAGCTTTTTGAGATTGAACCAGAATTTCAGATCCAATATGGCCCTGATCTTTTGTGGGTTAGCTTTGATACCCTGTTCACTGACCATATATCCCAAGAACTTTTTAGCTTGAACTTTAAATAAACATTTTTCGGGATTCATCTTCATATTGTATTTTCTCAAGTATGAGAAGGTTTCTTCAAAATGCTTTGGGTGTTCTCAAGCTTTTAGAGATTTAGTAATTATGTCATCCACATATACTTTCATGGTCTCTCCAATTAGCGACTTAAAAACTCGATTAACCAGCCTTTTGAAGGTCGCTCCAATGTTTTTTAATTTGAAGGGCATTATATTATAGCAGTATAATCCTTGATTGGTAATAAGGCTGTTTTCTCCTAGTCTAGCTCGTGCATTTTAATTTGATTGTATCTTGAGAATGTATCCATGAAATTTAGCAGTTCATGGCCACCTGTTGAATATACCAATTACTCGATTCAGAGAAGCTAAAAACTGTCTTTGGAATAGGCTTTGTTCAAATCTGTGAAATCTATCCATATCCTCCACTTTCTATTGGCCTTTTTGACCATCACTATATTCGATACCCATTTTGGGTAGTGTACTTCCTTGATAAATTTTTCCCTCATCAGTTTATCTACCTCGGCATATACTGCTTCTTTCCTCTCTGCGTTGAATGGTTTCATTTTCTGGTTCATTGCTTTATATTTGGGATCAATAACGAGTCGATGGGAGATCACTCGTGGATCGATACCGGTATGTCCTTGTGAGACCATGCAAACACGTCTATGTGTTGTCTCAAGATGTTTTTGAGTTTTGTCTTTAGCTCTCTAGGGAGTTGAGCACCAATTTTGACCATCTTCTGAGGTGATTTCTGGTTCAGAATGACAGACTCAAGTTCTCCTGTTGGCTTTAAGGCCAATGGCTTTTCATCTTGATCGAGTCTCTTTGCAATTATATTGTCTTACGAATTTTCTCCATTTGCTTCTAGAACTTCTCTCTATGGGCGTTCGATAAGCAGTATAATTTTTAGAAGAAACTACGAAGCGTGACCGGACTTCTTTTTGATTTTCTTTGACAATTTTAATCCCAGTCTTACTCGAAATTTTAATTTTAGATAGTGCACACTGTCTATTGCCTTCGTGGTTGTAAGAAAAGAATTGCCAAGAATCATAGTATAGGGTATTTTGAAGTCAATTACTCAGAACTCCACCATTGTAGTTTTTTGGTACAACCTTTCTCCTATGGTAATGGATAGCTAGACTATTCCTAGAGGAGTAAACATATGATTCTCTGAAACCAAGGAAGGCGGTCACGGCAGGCCTCAATCTCAGATCCTCAATTCTTAAGGAGTTCAGAGTTTCCTTGAAGATAATATCAGCCGAATTTCCCGTGTCCACCAAAATTCGGCTGACCTAAGACGTTCCTACTGTTAAAGTTATCACCAGTGCATCATCATGCGGGTAATAAACCACCACTTCATCCTCATCAGTAAACATGATGTGTACCAAGGCGATTCTTTGTTTCTTCTCGGCCCTTAGATTTTTAATGTGAATATTCGAGGGGGTATTCGGCAATGAATATCTCGAATAGTTTTTCCTTGATTTGTTCGAATTTCCTGCCAACATTGCCCCATCTGAGATCACCATAGTCCACTCTTCTTATCTCATTTCATGCTCAATCTCTTGATCTGAGGCTCTAGATTCATCTTCATTCTCGGCTACCAAGTCTCGCAAATAATTATTTCGGATCAGTATTTCTACTTGGCTTCTGAGATCAAAATATTCGTTTATCAAGTGTTCAATGCTTTGATAAAATTCACAAAATCCATTCTTAGCTTCTCCTATAGATTTGGCTCTCAAGGGGCAGGGTTCCACCATTATGGTTCCTCGTTCTTTGATTTTATTCCAAACCTATGAGAGTGGGGCTTTTAAGGGAGTGAATACGCGATCTGCTTGTACATGAGCTACTCTCTTTGTGTCATCTCTCCTAGGTGAGCAATACCATCTCTAGGAAAACTCGTCTCTTCCTCTTGATGCCCCATTCTGGCTCTGATCTCATCTACCCTTCCTGTCAAATTCATGAAAATTTCCTCTATCGTCACGTTTCCATCTCTGGTCGGTTCTAGGATTTCGCATCCCACCAAGAAGTTATGGTTTAAAAATTTTTTCTTCTCTTATCTAGAGGGTAATTTGGTCCTTAATTTTGATCTCGTTTAGTAGTTTTCTACGATCTATTTCCTAAGTTGTAACATATGGTTTTCGCACAGTATACCATCCTCAATCTGCTCGTAAGCCTTTTCTGAGACCTTCCAAAGTCAAGGAATGGTGATAAACCCCCAATTCCATCACCTCGTCGTGGTATCTCTTAATGAAGCTCCTGAGGCTCTCGTCTTCTCTTTGCTTCATAAGCAGTAATGAACTTGGGGTTTTAAGGTTAACAGGAACCCCTCTGAACTCATCCATAAATATTCCATATAGTTGTCTAAAGCTGCCAATGCTGCCAGGAGTCAGACTAGTGAACTACTTTCTTACTTGTCCCTCTAGGGTTAACGAGAATAAACGACACATTTGAGACTCGTTTAACCCTTGGATTAACATCATTTCTAAATAAATCCATATGCAGAGAGGGTTTAGTCTTTCTTGTGAAAGGGTTGATCTGGAGCATCTTGAACTTTTTGGAGAGAATGAGGTCTAGTAATTTTTGAGCAAAAGGGGACTTTGAATAAAATCCTGTCCTTTGTTCAGACTCGTTTTTCCTTTGTCCTTCCCATCCTTTCTTATCCTTCAACTCCTCAACCAATCTTTGAACACAGACTTCTAGACTCTCTACCTGATCACTCTCTTCCTTAGATTTCCTCTTTCGAGATTGACTTCACATCGAACCTTTTCTTTGTTGTTTTTGATCAAGAAACGTCCTCATATCCTTCTGACTAGGTCCCATCCCGATCCCCTCTTGTGAATAATCACTGAATCGTCAAGAGAATATTGAAACATCGGTGCCAGTTCATTACAGGGCTTACAGAAATCATTATTGCCTCGTGATTCTTTGTGGGGATGACTAGAAATCTTCCCTTTCCTCTTTTATGAATCGATATACTTCCTTTTGGTAGTGTCCTATTGATGCCTAATTCCACGGTTCACAGCGTGCACGGCATTTGACATACTACTTTTAACAACCTCCATTGGTTTGGGTGTCTCCATCGCCGAGGAACCAACTTGTAATATCTTCTTTACTCTTGTTATCTCCTTGACTAAAGCTCGAATTTGTCTGTCTTTCTCCAAGTGCTGTTTTTCATTCTTAGCCAATCTTTTGGCCAATCAGGCAATTTCTACCGTTTTTTAACGAGGGTGGAGTTGGTGTGGCAACGAAGCTTCTGAATTATGATTCACATTTCCTAATGGCGGCAGCTGATCGCTAATATCCTGATTGATAGCTGTATTATCTGCAAGGGCATTATCATGAGGATTCCCCCTTGTCGTCGCTTTGTTCTTGATTGTGTACATTTGTGAAGTAGCCATGTTTTCCTCTCTCGTGGTGGTTTTTGACTTTTTGTCAAATTCTTATAGACGGAGCCAGATGTTAATGCAGCAAAAATCCCTTCGGTGGATCTCTTGTATCAGCAACGATCTTTTTTCTCCTCAGAAGCTTTTCCAGCCTGCAACCACAATTAATCTCAAGGATAAAAGTCAGTTGTCCGAAAAAAAACCTCAATGTTTAAATTAGAGTTTTACTTTTTAGAGGATACATAGGAGAGTTTAAGTTCTTCAGACCAAAGTTTCAGTAATGGTATCTAGTTGTAGTTTGTCTCCTTTTATAGGTATTTGTATTCCTTAATCATGGTAGAATTTTATGGAGTCTGAAAATAAGTATCTCGCCTTGCGAGGATCATGAAGATTCTATTGAGTAAGCATTAGCTTCCAAATTTTGTGGGATCACGTGTCTTTTACATGAAGTGTATCCATAGGATTCTTATTATGTAAGAAGTCTTAATTGAAAAAAATCCTTACTAGGGAATAATCCGAGAAAGATATGGGAAGGAAATGAATAATTCATAAGCATGTAAGTATTGAGAGGTCTCGGGAATCTTTGTCTGAGACTCCTCTATCCATTTGAGATGAGCTTAAGTGTTGTATGTCTGAGACCCTTATAAGTTGTAACCAAGACCCTTATAAGATGTGACCGAGACCTTTACATGGTATAGCATGAGACCTTCTAATTGCCCTTGAAAAGTATCGGCTCCTAAGAGAGTGTAGGTTTTCCTTACAATTCAGAAAAGCTCTTCTCGAATGGTGACAAGTTTCTAAGTGTTACTTATTTATTCATGTAGGGTTATTCTAGGCTTACAACCTTTTATCCCTTAAGTAAACTGGGCCATATACCCAACAATATACATAAACACATCTTTGAGATGAAATAATACAGCATCCATATCATAATATTAAGAATGAATGAGGATGAGAATTTCCTAGTAGAGCATTTAAATTCTTGTTAAGGGTCATTTTATTAACTATAACCCTATTAAGATAAGTTAAATGCTGATAAATTGGCCAAATTAAGAAGACAAAATTTAAGTAAAAGAATTCATGTAGTTCATCTCATTGATCAAAGAGTTGAAATGAAACACAAGGAAAGGCTTGAAAAGGCCATGAATGAATTATATAAGTCAGTCATAAAAGGGGCATAACAATTGTTTCATAGAAATTTTCTAACTATATGGTCAAAGTCCATAAGTAAAGCTACTAAAAGGTTTAAGCTCACAAGTAAACCTTCCAAAGAGTTCAAACTCTTAAATAAGCTACTAAAGGGATTAAACCTAAAAAGAAAAGTTATCAATGGTTTAAGCCCATAAATAAATGTTAAGAGCCTAAAATAAATAAAATAAAATAAAAGGTCCAAGCAAACAAAATGCTTACACTTAAATATGTAAGGACCTCATACAAAAAAGGAGACACCTCTTTAATTACAAGGATTATGAACTCCTACCGAGACCTTACACTTAAATGTGTGATGACATCATAAAAAAATGAAACTTTTAATTTTGAGAACTATGAACTTATAATGAGACATTATACTTAAATATGTGAGAATCTTATAAAAAAATGAAATACATTTTTAATTACAAAGTCAATGACATCTTATAGTGATATTACACTTAAATGTGTGAGGATCTTATATAAAAAAAAAGTAATTTCCTTAGTTTGAAATATATGGTTAACTCTCAAGGGTAAGAGCCCGACCTAAAAAATGGGAAGAAAACAACTTAAAATATACTAAAGGGTAAACATCAAACTATTTACAAAAAAATAAGATGATAAAAAATTTTACACTTAGTTTGTTACACTAGAAAGTACAAGTGATATGATTTTAAGAAGCTACGAATGCCACATGGCACCAACACCATAACACCGATAAAAAAAGAATAATTCAATGTTAGTCAAATCAAAGGATTAGTATAAAAATTCAAAATTCAATTATCAAGGTAAGTGAGAAATTAATAGTACAAAAATAAAAACTTTCTTTTTAAAATTTTGAGAGTGTTTCTTTTTAAAATATAAATTTCAGTTACTAACTTGATCATCGGAAGGTTAACATCGACAAACTCGTTAGCTTCTCTAATTTTACTTTGTTTTATAAAAAAGAGAGAGTAGATTAGTGAATTAAGGTGTGACATGTATATAGAGATTCACGTCATCAATTCTAGTTGGTTTGATAAAAAAAAATGCATCAACAAGAATGATAAATATCATTTTGTAAGATGTCTATATTATATTAGAATAATTCTTAAAACATAAAACATGATTAAAAAAAAGATAATTATCCTTTTGTACATTTCGAATTAATTTAATAAAACTTCTTATATTATTAAATATATTATTATATATCCCAACGACTGGCTCGATTTTTATTGAAAGCTTTCACCTTGGAAAGTTGCATTTTCATTTTAATAGAAAAGGTAAGCTTTTAACTTTTTCGCTTAGGTTTTTCCCTACTACAATATGTATTTTATATTTAAGTACTAAAAAAATATGTGTTAGACTATGAATTGATTCAAATCTTAAAAAATATTTCACATAAGTTTAGATAATTCATAATAAAATAATTCTAGATGGATATAGATTGTAACTAAGGTTATCAAGGTATTGAACATAGTGAGTTATTTAAATAATTAACGATTAAATAATTTATTTTATATTATTTCAAGTCTGAAACTATAAATATTATTTTAAAAATATTTCTATCACAATATTTCTCCTTTACTAATTGGGTAGAGGATTTTGAATTTTGATATTGTTATTATTCTACTCTAATATTTATTTATAAATTATTTGTTAAATTATTTATTTCCTATTAGCAGCATATCAATATATATATATTTATTTTGAGAAGGAGGAGAGGTGATATGCAATTTCATTAATTTTTTTAAAAGTTTTTACACAGTCATGTTGAAATTCTCCCTCTTAAGTTGGTGTAATGATTTCTTAACATCTTATTTTCATGACAAGAGAACAACTAGTTAAACTATTTAACAGGGACAATTTCATTGATTAAATACAATAATCAATAATGAAATGCATCAGCACTTTAGAAGAATTAATAATTAGAAGAAATTTTAGTCTGTTCCTTTAATTTATCTCTAATTTTTGCATGTCTATCATTTACCAGAAACGATATGTTTGATATTGAAGATAGTATACGTCAACACTTTTAGTCTATCTAAGTTTATTAACAAAGTAAAATATTATATAATAAAAATTTCAAAAAAAACTATATTTTATTTTATTTTTTTTGAAAAATAGTCTCACCAAATCTATAAGAATTAAACTTTTATAATTTCAAAAAAAATGCACGAGGCTAAAGAGTCTAAATAAAAGAAAGGGGACTTTAATGAACTATTGAGCTGCTAAAGTAATACCAAAATTTCTCCTCAAAATATCGGAACAAACACTTTATTGTTATTATTTTGTTGAATTACTCAAAATATCATAGGGTTTTCGTCGGACAGTCAGTACCTCTTATCTGTGATCATCTTGCATGTATCACCCAATGAGGATCGAAAAATTCGAAGACTCGCTGTCAACAGATTTATTCCGGCAAAAAGTAAATTGCTTATTGAAATATGACAGACAAAAATCATGTATACACCATGTGTGAAAACTCAACAAAAAGCTAATTTAGAGTTAGTAGACGGTGGAGGATGATGAATGCAAAAGATTGTCTGAAAACGTTGAACGGTAAAGCAAACATGAATTGTAATAATACATTATATATATAAAGAGAAATGTTATGCCGAAAAAATTACTGCATCACTGTCTATCGCGGCGTTACCATCCGGAAATATGAAACTATCATTGGAGTCAAAAAAGGTCTACGAGTAAACCCTGACCAATTTTTTCCGTTGATCAACATACCTGTTGCCGACACCGCACGAAGAACTGTGATGTTGCCACCGTTTAGTCTGAGCTTCCAGATTCACCCAAAAACCATGGTATTCCGGCCACCGTTCAGTCTCGCGATGCATATGCCAAACTGCCATTTTGCTACTGTAAAATAGCAAGCATCAGGAGTTAAAGCAAAGAATGATGAGTTAGTTAAAAATGTTGTAAAGGACTTGTTTGTTTACCGAGAAAGTTCAAGAAAATGAAGGAAAACTTTAAGAGAAACTCAGAGAACTAAATGATTGAAAATTGCTCTATATTTTATTGATTTTCTTCAATCTAACTACAAAAGAGAATATTACAACTATTTATACACGAATTGAGAAATCTAAAAAACTCTAGATTATTTACATTTTCTTGCCAGCTAAGCTTAATAACAACCTAACTAATTTTTGGCTCCAAATCACTCCAGCTCAGTTTGTTTGAATTACTCCAGCTGACATGCAAGTTGATACAACTTAATTGAGCTAAGATCAGCTACTGATAACTTCTATCAAACTTGCTACTTGTGCAATGCATTGCTTGATCACAGAATCTTCATCACAGACTACTATTCTCTTCATAACTTACCTTCATAACACTTTGATCTTCATAGCCTTTGTTTTCCTGACAGAGTTTCAGATTCAAAGCAACAAGACCTTAACCTGAAGGTAGAATATCATGAAGCTTTCTTCTCGGGGATGTTGTTGAGACTTCATACTGCCTTTTGTTGTTGTTGCTACTGCTGCACTTTTCTTGGTACTCGTGCAATGCATATGAGGTTTGCTGATTGTTCTTGCTATGTTTTTACTATTGGGTTCGATTTTTCGGAGGCTCCCTCTGGTTTCCGTAAAGCCGGATTTTGGGGTTGCTATTGTTGGGGATATTACTGGCTGGTGCTGCTTGACTGCAACTTTCTCCTACTGCCGCTGCCTCTGCTGCTGCTTTTGCAGGTGGATTATTTCTGCTAGTGCTATTTGGCTGCATCTTTCTGTTGCTGCTCCTGCAAAGAAGTCTGCAACACACAATGTTTACAGTAAAACAACATCCCAGCCAGCAGCGAGTTAAAACAAATGAAAAAAATTGCCTATGTCATACATGCAGCCCAAGCCTGAAGGTACAGTCAAGCGCAATCGTTTTCTTTGAAGTTATTAAGGTCTCTTTACAGCTCATCAATGAAGACAAATTTGTTAGTTAAGTTTGTACATCTTCGCTGCTGCATTTACCTCTCTGCTCAGCTGCCGCACCTCGTTCCTTCATCAATTTGCAGACCATAACCTTTTCTTCTTTTTTGTTTTTCTTGAAGCAAATTATTTTCTTGGTCTTCAATTCTAAAGTGTAGATATTAGAGAGACTCTTTCCTTTGTAAAGTAAGATGTATATCTTCCATTTCTTTCTCAATACAAAATTGAACAAGCACTACAATTCTTGCCTTTCTTAACTTGGTACTAGAGCAGATTCTGAAATCCTGAAATTACCATGGTCACTTCTAGCCAACACTCCAGCGACACTTCCCAAGGAAATACAATTTCACAGAACCCATCGAATGCAAATCCAAATAATTTCTCCTTGCCAAATACTATAAAGCTCACAGAAACAAATTATCTATTATGAAAATCTCAAATCATTCCTTCTATTAGAGGAAATAACTTAGAATAATTTCTTAACAACAACATAACACCTTCAAAGAAGTATAACACCTCAGTTGATCAGCAAGGAAACATCATCACCACTCTGAATCCTAAATTCAAGACATGGATGAAGAATGATCAGCAGCTGATGGGTTGGAGTGAATCAATGTTAGCAGCAGTGGTATGATGCACCTCATCAACAGATCTTTGGGTAGCTCTTGAAAATATTTTCGCTGCAAAATCAATGTCAAAAATAGTAAATCTGCTAAGTCTTATTTTATCAACAAAGAAGGAAGACGTGATTACAACAGAATACTACATGAAAATGAAAGGGCTATTAGATGCTTTGAAGGCAGCATGAGACTTTGTTACAAACATAGATCTCGTTCTTTATATCTTTAGAGGTTTGGGAAAGGACTATGACTCTATGATTGTGAATGTATCATCCATAGTTAAAACACCCTCAGTTGAAGAGGTTTACTCTATGCTGCTAAGTCAAGAAAACTGAATAGACAGCTGGAATGGAACGCCAACATTTGGTTTGCATCAAGAAATTACAGCCAATTTGGCTCAAACAAATCAGAAACAAAGGAGGAATTGGCCTTCTAGTAATTAAAACAAGCAACCTTACAATGGAAGAGGAAGTAACAAAGGCAGGAATGCAACTAGAAGGGGTAATGGTCGAAAGCCAATTTGCCAAATTTGTCTCAAAATTGGGCATGTTACAGCAGATTGTTGGCATAAGTTTAATAAAGAATTTGTGCCTCAACAAACAAAACAGGATAATAAGTCAGCATACATTACAACACCTAAGAGTGTAGTTGATCAAGGCTGGTACATGGATAGTTGAGCAACTAACCATGTTACTAACTCAGTCAAGAAACTTGCCATAAACTATGAATATAAAGGTAGTGAGAAACTTCTTGTAGGTATTGGACAACATCTTTCTATTTCTCATATTGGATGCAATAAGCTCAAGACATCATGCACATTTGATTACATTTACTAGAACAAAATCCTTGTTGTGCCTGACATCATTAAAAACCTTATTAGTATTTCTTAGCTTATAAAAGACAATAATGTTGTGATTGAATTCTATAAAAATTGTTGCTCTATGAATGATCCGAAGAAAGGGAAAGTTCTTCTACAAGGGTTGGCTAAGGATGGATTATACAAGATACTGAGATGTCCTGTGCTTAACTCTCATTCTATTATGAAAGCCAATTTAGTTTATGCTCTCTATCTTTTAAATTCCAAAAATAAAATAAGTGATGTAATGTGTTTAAATGATTTGAAAGCTTAGAAAACCTTACATTTGTGGCATAGGAGATTAAGGCATCAAAGTGTAAAGGTTTTCAAAAGCTTACTCACTACATGTACTAGTCTTGTTTTGATGAATGAAAACACTTCAGTTTTTGCCTTCACCTTCTATTTTGCTTGCTAATATGACCAATTGCGTAACTAAAACTAAAACTAAAGCACCCTTAAAACTAATCCACACTAATCTTTGAAGGCATGCTCCCATCACTTCAATCAATGGCTATAAATTCTATATAGCTTTTGTAGATGATTTTACTAGATTCACTTGGATTCATCCCCTTAACCTATAAATCTGATGTTTTCATAGCATTCAAACAATTCAAAGATCAGATTGAAATTTCATTGGATAAAAAGATCAAATCTTTAAAATGTGATATGGATGGTGAGTGCAAGTCATTTTAAAATGTCTTAACTAAACAAGGAATCAAACTTAGGTATTCTTATCCATACACACATCATTAAACTGGTAAGGTGGAGAGAAAACCTAGGCATATTGTTGAGGCAGATTTGACACTCCTAGCTCAAGCAAACATGCCTTTAAGGTTCTGGTGGGAGGCTTTCTTCACATCAGTATATTTGATAAACAGGCTTTCCATATCTATTTTAGGCAGTAGATCACCTTATGAGACTCTTTTCAGATTCAAACATGATATGAAACTTCTAAGAGTGTTTGGTTGTGAATGTTTCCCTTTTCTTAAACCCTATAATGAGAATAAGTTTCAACCATACTTCAAGGTGTGTTTTTATATGATACAGTTTATTGCACAAGGGTTTTTTAATTTTATTTTTTAATTTTTATGTTTTCACCCTTCTAAGATGATCTACATAGCAAAGAATGTGTTCTTCAATAAACACTCATTCTCTCTCTTATCAGATACAAATTTTATGTCAAACTCCCTTCACAAGTTAGATGACCAACTAACTGCACCTTTGCCTTATTTTACTACGCCTAATTGGTTTCATAATGCACACAAGGATATCTCAATATTTGAAAAGGACATCAATACAGCCCCAGTAGATGTACAATCTTCATCTTCACCTTTTAAGCAAAATTCAGTCCAATCATATAAATGCCCTCAAACAGAAGCCTTAATTTCCTCTTTAAACACATAGATACAAAACCTATTCTACATCTCTATATAAAATTCACAATAGTCATATGATCTATCAAATACAAACCCTTATCAATCTTAGCATCCAATGATTACAAGAAGTAAAGCTAGTATCTTTAAGCCTAAGATCTACATGGCTAAAGTATTTGTCAATTTAGCTTCTAAGATTCCAAAGAATGAGAAGGAAACACTAAGGAATCTAAAGTGGAAATAAGCTATCATCAAGAGTATGATGCTCTAGTGAAAAACAAAACTTGGGAATTGGAATCACACAAGCTAGGAATGAAAATTGTAGGTAGTAAATGGGTGTTCAAAGTGAAGAAAAATTTAGATGGCAACATGCTGAAATACAAGGTAAGGTTGGTTGCCAAGAGTTTCCTACAAACACTTGGAATCAACCACTCAGAAACCTATAGCCCTGTGGTAAAACCCTTAATAATCAAGCTTATATTACGTATTGCTGTGCATATGAATTAGAGACTAAGGCAAATAGACAGTAACAATGCCTTTTTAAATAGTGAGTTGACAAAGATAGTCTATATGGACCAACTTATAGGTTTTGTTGATGCCAAGGGCTTGGTATAGCAAGTTAAAATCAACCTTGCTCAGTTAGAATTACATCATCTCAAAATTTGACACATCTTTATTCTACAAGGTAAATACCATAAGCACAACTTTATTATTAATCTATGTAGATGATATCATTCTCATTAAAAGTTGTCAAATAGAAATTGAGAAACTTATGAGGCAGCTGAATAGGTCATTTGCTTTGAAAGACCTAGAAAATTAAGCTACTTCATTGGCTTCGAAATCAGCAGGAACCAGGATACACTCTCTATGAATCAAGCCAAATACATTACTGATCTCTTAACTAAAACAAATATGTTAAATTGTAAGAGAGCCTTAACACCAATTGCTGTTGGAACCAAGCTTCGCAAAGGCATAGGAAAACCTTTTGAAAACATAACCTTGTATAAGTCAATGGTAAGTTCTTAACAATATGCAACTATGTCTAGACCTAAGATTTCCTTTGCTGTAAATAAACTGAGCCAATACTTGAGTGATCCCTATGATTCCCATTAGAAAGCTTGCAAGAGAGTATTGAGGTACTTAAAGCAAACAAGCCATTTTGGTTTAACCTTCAA
Source organism: Cedrela odorata (assembly GCA_035584115.1). Classification (NCBI taxonomy): domain Eukaryota; kingdom Viridiplantae; phylum Streptophyta; class Magnoliopsida; order Sapindales; family Meliaceae; genus Cedrela; species Cedrela odorata. Next base: position 10,823 of record JAXCLQ010017141.1, on the reverse strand, counting down.
CAAGTTAAAAGTACTAGACATAGTAGGCTTCTCTAATGCCAATTGGGCTAGTGATATAGATGATAGAAAATCAATAAGTGCATATTATATTTTCTTATGAGCGAATTTGGCTTCATGAAGTTTAAAGAAGCAACAAGTAGTAGCTAGGTTGAGTGTAGAAGCAGAATACAGAGCTTTTGCTCGTATAAGTGCTGAGATGATTTGGATAAGGTCGTTGTTAGGAGAAATTCAAGTCAAGATCAATACTCTTTTTATAATATGGCCAGATAGCTTAAATGCTGCTACACTTGCTATGAATCCAGTTTACCATGCAAGAACTAAGCATATTAAGATTGATCTTCACTTTATCTGTGATAAGATTTCTAGAAAAAAATAAATGACTCATTATGTGTTATGATCGCATTTTTTTGTAACGGTAGCAATATTACAATGAGTATTAGCAAAAAAAATATAAATAATAAAATAAAATAAATAAAATATTCTTAAATTGTTGATTAAGAATAATATAAGTCCATGATAATGGATATAAGTTTACAACAATACAAAAAGTTTAAAATAGTTCTAGCCATATAATGTTATGTAAGCCTAAATCAAGATATAAGTATTCAAGCTCAAAACCAAAATAATTAGGCCCAAACCCACCTATATCCATGTGACCCAAAACCCATATTTCTTTTTTGTTTCACTTATTTCTCATTTTGTCTTCACTTGTTGACTTAAGAAATTGAAAAGAGAAAGAGATAGCCAAGAAAAAGGGGGAAACCGCGAGATATAAAAGAGAGGGAGGCTAGATTAAAGCAAAAGTCGAGAGGGAAGAAAGATTCTTTAGCTGGAAAAGAGTGGGGAATAAGTTGAAATGAGAGTTTAATTGATCAAGGAAGAAGAAGAAGACATGGCTGGTTGAGAGAGAGTGATGGGAAGATGAAAATTTCTGCATAAATGGGGTTATGGCCGGATGGTAGAGGAATGGGGGAATAGGTGAAAGCAAGTAAAAGAAGGAAGGAACAAGAAGAGGGATGCAAAAATTGAAAGTGGAGGGGGAAGAATCCGTGAAGAAGAAGGTTTAGAGTGGAAGCCGTGAAAGACAAAAAGAGGGAAGGAAGAAGAAATTTGGTTTTCTAGCAACAAAAGGTAAGTATTTATATTTAAGATTGTGTTTAAAGGACTTAGAATGTGTATTAGTTGGTTTGGCATGTGAAAGGATATGGAAATGGTGTGTATTTAAGACATAATAGGGATGTATAATTTGAACAGTATGTGTTTTTACTTAAGACGGTAATTGATAATTAAGAAATATGAAAATTATGACAATAATGAATGTGTGAATTGTGTAATTGATGAGTTGAGAAATGATAATGGCGATTATGGGTTTGTGTTGCGAGAACGAAAAAGTAGACATGTGTAGAGCGTTGGCCGTTTGTGTGACCTTATGACTGTGTGTTGGGTGAAAAACTATAAAAATGAATTGTAATTGTCACACCCTCGCCTGTGGGGTCCATAATTGACAACCGCCACAAACCCTCGAGACATATTCTTAATCTCTGAACATGTCCTTCAGGTTTGTAAGGTTGTTTGGATACCTGTTTCCTGTGTAATCATTCTCATAAATTTGTCTCTCTGAGACATTTTCTAAAATATTCTTATAAAATAATAGTATACTCAATATAAAATACATGCAAGTTACATATCCGATTTCATTGGTTTACATCTATAAATAAAATATGTACAAAAGTTTCTTAAACAAACCCAGTAGACTATCTTGCTAACTAGTGAGTTGAGAACAAAATCAATACCTGAAGCTTTACACCCCTGAATGATCACCACCACCTGGTAATGTTATTTACTTTGCCTAATTTCCTAAAACTGGATGGTGAAGGGGTGAGTATATGAGGATATATTCCGTGAGTAGATAAAAATACAGTTTGATAAAACATTGATTAATTCACATAAACAATTCTATGTTGATAAAATATGGCCTATTATACAAAATCACTAGGCTGACTCCTCTTCCCGGTGGTTAACTTAGTCGTGGTAACCCCGAGACCGTTAGTGGGCTTTATGCACAGAAAACAATGTTCAATTATTAAAATAGTTCTTTAAGTATAAAAATATATGCTCAATTTCTAAAATTGGCCCACCATTGACGTTGGCCTTGAGTGGTCATGAGGTGATACTATGATTGTCCTCATCAATCCCATAGGTGGGTGACTCCATCTCATCACATCCACCCATATAAATGCCCCACCTGCGGTGCACTCACCTAGGCGGCCTTTTATAGGTTCGTCCCTATGCTACTACCCTGTAGGTACAGTCACATACCAACCTGGCTCTCCGGCCATATTACCAATACAAAGCTACAATTAAATTTATTTACACAAACATTTATAACCATTTCATTTTCAGTCACAATATAACGCATTTCCAATGTCAAACTAGGCCTCATGGCCAATCACATTTTAAATCAATATACAGGTCATTCATATTCATTTAAACCACAGGCCATTCATATTTTATTTAAACCACAGGCTATTCATATTTTATTCAAATCAACGATAAATAAACCATTTCGTAATTCATAAAACTACAAGTTCCATAAAATATTTTAAAAGCATAAAAATAAGTAAAAACATGTTTAGTTCCACTCACAGTAAACATAAGGGTATCTACTCCCAACACTACTTTTCGTGCCTAGTATGTCCCTCTCCCAAGTGCTTGGTGCCTTTAGCTTGTAGACGTCCTTAGAACCCTTGCATTGTCATTTAAACCCGAAACTCCCAAATTGATTCGAAGCCCTAACTCATTCCTGCACTTTTCCTTGCTGTTTCAAGTCGAAATTGGTATCACATTGCTGGGGTGAAGATAAGGAGTCACATGGGAGGCAAAATCTGACCAAAAACTTAGGTGATTGACTTTGATTTGTAAGGAAATCCGAGAGAAAGAATAAAAGAGAAGTATTTTTAAAGAGAGAGAGAGAGGTAAATGGACGAATGAGAACTCATTTGGGTATTTATAAAAGTGTGTGAAATGACTCATTTGCCTGTGAATCTTGCCCAAATTTGCGTAAAGTATCAATACCTTTGAGCTGGGTATCGATACTTTTAACTTGGGTATCGATACCTTTGGTCTAGGTATCGATCCGTTCTTAAAATAAATACAATTCTGGAAGTTCATTCAACCCCGAGTATCGATACATTTGTCTTTATATATTGATTCTTCTCTTTTCAGTTTATCGATACCTTTGTTAAAGGTATCAATCTGGTTTAATATGTAATTAATTTCCAACTCTCTATTTTAGCATGTATCGATACTTTTAATGAAGATATCGATCTGGTCTATCTTGTAATTATTTTCGAACTCTTTGTTTCGGAATGTATCGATACTTTTTTCATAGGTATCGATCCGTTCGATCCGAAATTCCTTCCTAAGCTACTGACTTACAAAGTATTGATACATTCCTTTATAGGTATCGATTCGTTCAATGAATATCGACATGCATTCTCAATGTATTGATACATTTGAAAAATGTATCGATATTTCCATTCCAAATTTCGATCCCTTCATGCTCATGATAGAATTTTGACATTTTCTCTTCATTTTTAAGTACCATTTCATTTACTTTTCGAGGGCTCTGCCCTCGATCCCACTCAAGGGCGCTGTCCCTTAACTCCGCCTACTAATTGGCTAGCGAGATTGCCAAATGCTTCAGCGTAGGGCAGTATACGAAAACCCAAATTATAAAACACTTTAAATTATATTTTAAATTTGATTGTATTTTCTTTATTAAACTTGAATCTAAATTCACCTAAGCCTCATTAATGTGCCAATTAATCTTGTATAATGCACTTGGGATAATAAAATATTATAAAATGACCATCTTACCCCTATGTTCAAAGAACAAGGTTTATAGTAATTGCATGATATATGGTGGTGGAGTTGAGCAAATTATGGGGTGGCGAAGTTTTGGATAGAATTAGGTATGTGAGTTAGTCGCTGAAACTTAGACAAGGGTTCGGTAAAACAGAAATTGAGTGAGTTCTAAACTTCAAATCAATGAGCCGTAAAATTTTATAGAAACTAGACACATAGGGAAACGAAATAGCCAAAAATTCAATCAAGATGCTCAATGATGAATGCCCAAAAAATTCAGAAATATGGACTATCTTGTTATACTCTGCATCCTGTCTTGTTGCGTTAAATAGCGAAAATTAGTTATAACTTGAGCGATCATATTCAAAATGCGAATCTGTAAAGTGCGGTAAAAACTAAACTCATAATTCAGTGTGTCTTTATAAATTGGGGTCGTAATAAGTTGCAAAATTTATACACCATGACTTTAAAGTTACTCCTAATTTAGATTAGAAATTATGAAGTTGATTCGAAAAATTTTAAATGGAATATCATAATGACTAAAAACCATACTAGTTTAACGGAGTGAAATATTTATGTATGAAATATTTATTTATTTATAAGATAACCATGTTAAGAGGTAAATTTTAATGAAATATAATTTACTATAAATTGTCGGCCTGAGGACCCACCGGCCACTCATTGACTCAGGGTGACTAATTCATAACAGTGAGTGGATTCTTTTCTCTTTCTACATTATTGATGTGTTTTGGTGCTAAAAATTTTCAAATGCTATAAGTATCAATTTGGATGCTTTGATGTGCCTAAATGTGTATATTAATGAAATTGCCAAAACATGGATTTCAAAAGAATAAACATGTTGTGAATCATATGTATTTTATGTGAAAGTTGTGGAATGTGAAAATATATATTTCTTTTAATATCCTAGCTTTAAACGGAGACTTTATGTTTTTGAAAACATGATGTCATATTGCTTTAAGCATAAGAAGCGAATTTTAAATTTTAAAATTTGCCCTACAGGGCCAGAGTTATGAAATTTGAAAATTCCTTTTATTGCATTGAGTATTGTAGCAATATTTTGTGTTATCCATGATAACGGATATAAGCTTATAACAATACAAAAAGTTCAAAATAGTACAAGCTATATAATGTTATATAAGCCCAAATCAAGATATAAGTATTCAAACCTAAAACCAAAATAATTAGGCCCAAACCTACCCATATCCATGTGACCCAAAACCCATATTTCCTTTTTGTTTCACTTATTTCTCATTTTGTCTTTACCCGTTGACTTAAAAAATTGAAAAGAGAAAGAGATAGCCAAGGAAAAGGGGGAAACCGTGAGATGCAAAGGAGAGAGAGGCTAGATTAAAGCAAAATTCCAGAGGGAAGAGAGATTCTTTGGCTGGAAAAGAGTGGGGAATGAGTTGAAATGAGAGTTTAATTGATCAAGGAAGAAGAAAAAGACATGGCTAGTTGAGAGCGAGTGACGAGAAGAAGAAAATTTCTACACAAATGGGGTAATGGCCAGATAATGGAAGAATGAGGGAATAGGTGAAAGCAAGGAGAATGAGGAGGGAACAAGAAGCGGGAAGTAAAAATCAAAAGTGGAGGGGGAAGAATCCGTGAAGAAGAAGGCTTAGAGTGGAAGTCGTGAAAGACAAAAAGGGGGGAAGGAAGAAGAAATTTGGTTTTCCAGCAACAAAAGGTAAGTATTTATGTTTAAGATTGTGTTTAAAGAACTTAGAATATGTATTAGTTGGTTTGGCATGTGAAAGGATATGGAAATAGTGTGTATTTAAGACTTAATAGAGATGTATAATTTGAATAGTATGTGTTTTAACTTAAGACAACAATTAATGATTAAGAAATATGAAAATTATGACGATAATGAATGTGTGAATTGTGTAATTGATGAGTTGAGAAATGATAATTGCAATTATGGGTTTTGTGTTGCGAAAAAGAGAAAGTAAACATGCATAGAGCATTGACCGTTATTTTGTGACCTTAAAACTGTGTGTTAGGTTAAAAAACTATAAAAATAAAGTTTAATTTCATGATATATGGCAGCAGAGTTGAGCGGAATATTGGCTAGTGAAGTTTCGGATAGAATTGGGTGTGTGAGTTAGTCGCTGAAATTTCAACCAGGGTTCGGTAAAACAAAAATTGAGCGAGTTCCAGACCTCAAATCAACAAGCCGCCAAATTTTATGGAAATTAGACACATAAAGGAACGATACATCAGAAAATTGGGTCAAGATGCTTAATGAGGAATGCCCAGAAAATTCATAAATGTGGATTATCCTGTTATGTTTTACATCTTGTCTCGCTGCGTTAGGTGGCGAAAATTAGTTATAACTTGAGCTATCGGATTTGAAATGCGAATTCGTAAAGTGCGGTAAAAACTAAACTTATAATAGAGTGTGTCTTCAAAAATTGGGGTTGTAATTAGTTGCCAAATTTATACAATGCCAGTTTAAATGTACTCCTAATTTGGATCAGAAATTACGAAGTTGATTCAAAAAATTTTAAATAGAATACTGTAATGACTCAAAACTAAACTAGATTAACAGAATAAAATATTTATGCATGACATATTTATTAATTTATGAGATAACCATGTTAAGTGGTAAATTTTAATGAAAACAATTTAATGCATATCATCAGCTCGAGGATCCATTGGCCACGCATTGACTCGAGATTACTAATCCATAATAGTGAGTTGATTCTTTTGTCTTTCTCCATTATTGATGTGTTTTGGTGATAAAAATTTACAAATGCTATAAGTATCAATTTGAATGGTTTGATGTGCCTAAATGTGTATATTAATGAAATTGCCAAAACATGGATTTCAAAAGAATAAACATGTTTTGAATCATATGTATTTTATGTGAAAGTTGTGGAATGTGAAAATATAGATTTATTTTAATATCATAGTTTTAAATGGAGACTTTATGTTTTCGAAAATGTGATGTAAGATTGTTTTAGGCATGAGAAGTGAATTTTAACTTTTAGATTTTACCTTACGGGGCTAGAGTTGTACTTCGGTTGACCGGACTAGCACAGGCCAGGATACCAAAGCAAAGATTTGGGCTTTAAGTGATCCTTTGTCTTAGATATATATTTTGACTGCTTGTGATATCAAGGGCTAAGATATCAGAGTAAAAATTCGGGGTCACCCCCTATCGCAACTGGAATACCAGAGTTATGGATTTTGAAAATTCTTGTTGATTTGGTTTTGAAACTTTACAAGATTGACTTTGATATAATTTCTCTTGAATTTGATAAAAAGTTTTAGTTTGAAAGAGATTGTTTAGAATAACATGCAGACTACATATAAATGTTTTTACATATATATTTTATTTTACTTTACAATTTTTACTCACTGAGTCTTCAGAGACTCAACACTCCCCCCCAACTCTTCAAATTTTTTTTGCAAGCTCCCACTTCTAGTGAGTCATTTTCATTGAGGCAATAGGACGAGGAAGGATATGCACACTGTAGTCACTAGGGTGTTGTAGTTCATCATGAGTATAGTGTCTTATGTGCTGCATTAGAATTGTATTTTGGGATGGTTGTGTATATATGTAGTGCAAGGCATCAAAGTTTGTAAAATTGATATATGCGTTTATGTATATATATATATATATATATATAGGATGTGGGTGGACATAATGCCTCTTTGTGTATATACAATCTTGATATTTATATGTATATAGATGTATATGAGTTGTGGGTGGGTATAATGCTCCGTTACTGTATATATGACATTGGTGTTGATGTGTATGTGTTGTAGGTGGGCATGACACCCCTTTGCCTAAGATATATGACATGGGTGTTTCTTGTCATGCATTTGAAGTATTGTGATATTTGTATGGACAAGTTAAGGTTTAGGATGATAGAGGGATTTTATCACCTACCGGTAATATGTCCGAATTTGAGATGTTACATTATGTTCTAACTAAAGAGCAATTAGTTGATGCTTTGACCAAGCCACGGATTCTTGAGAAATTCAATTTTTTTTGGAACAAGCTCAAGATGAAGTGATGCCTGAGCTTGCAATGGAGAATTAAAACAAATGAGTAAAACATGCAGCCCAAGCTTGGAAAGTCCAATAAAGCCAAATCTTTTTCTTTGAAGTTGTTAAGGTCTCTTTACAGCTCATCAATGAAGATAAATTTGTTAGTTAAGTTGGTATATCTTCACTGCTGCATTTTCCTCTTTGCTTCAACTGCTGCACCTCATTCCTTCATCATTTTGAAGACCACAACTTTTTCTTCTTTTTTGTTTTTCCTAAAGCAAATTTTTTTCTTGGTCTTCAAGTCTAAAATGTATATATTAGAAATACTCTTTCTTTCTAAAGTAAGATGTATATCTTCATTTCTATCTCAATACAAAATTGAACAAAGCATTGTAATACTTGCCTTTCTTAACTCAGTAGACCAGCATCCACAAAAATTGCTACAGTGCCATCCTATCAACTAAATTCTACAATTAGTAACATGAGGTCTAACCATGCTGGACTCAGCAAAAACTCAACTAAATCGCTTCACATGGAATCTAGTATGGAGGATGCGATGGCACTATCGAGTTTCATTTCTGCTAGCAATGATGATGAATGCACCATTAACAATCGTGAAGAATTGCATGAGCAAGAAGAATATGATGAGAATAAAGATGTTCTTCCACATGTATGTGTGAAAAATATTTCAGTAATAACTTGGATTAAGTAAATATGATTTACGGACAAGTAAAAACTAAGAAAATATATTTTGTTGAAGGATATTAATAAATAAATAGTTTATTTATTAATGATTAAAAAATTATTATTTGATCAAATGAATCATTGGTTGACAAATGATATCATGAAATATTGTCAAGTGTCAAATTTTTTAATTATGATTAAAGAAAAAGAAAAATAAAATGTGTCTTTTGTATTTAATGTTTAAATATCAAACATTATAAATAATGATTACATTTAATTTATATATGATATAATATTAAAAAGTAATCATCATATTTTATTTTATATTGTATAAAATAAAGTATTTTTCTCTCTCTCTTAATCTCACATTAAATATAAATGCATATAATATATATTAATATAATTAATATTATAATATGCTATATATTTCCATTGCATTAAATAGTTTAATGAAATTGGATTGGATTTTGAAATTTATCCATTAGCTTGTTGCCACATGGAATCCACTAACTTGTTTTCAACAATGTATGTGGATGAAAAGAAAGCAATGTGGGTTTGTTTTAATAAGTGTGATTTCAATTGGAAATTGAAAATTGTAACAGTGCTTCTTTTTCTCCCCTCTTTGACGAGAACTCCATTGATGAATGGGGTGAGATCTTGTTTTGAATAAAATCAAAAAGAGAAGAAAGAAAAGAATAGAGAGAGAAATGAAGAAGAGAAAAATGATGAAAATGGTTTTCATAGGTTTCTTTCTTTTCCACGAGAACTAGTTTCTATGGTAGAAAATTTGGTTTTAAGTTTCCAAATATGAATCCGGTTATCAACCCGGTGTGTGTGACACGCCTTCAAGCTAACGAGTAGCTTGTTTTAGACATCAACATTTAAGGTATATGTACTTTACATATGTTGATCCATTGTTTAAAATATTTAAAATTTAAAATATGCATACATACATGTCTTTGGTTTTTAGGAAGCCTTTTCGCATAATTTGTATGACGGATCATAGCTTCCCCTTTACCCGTTCCCGACTATTGCATGCCCTGAAAACTATCCCGTGCGTTGTGCCTCCACCGATGTCAGTTAACTCTTTTTAGTGATAGGATGCAAGACTTCACTTAAGGTATGGCAAGCAGTTGAAAAATAATTTGGATCACAATCTAAGGTAAGAACTCTTCAACTTAGGTTTCAATTACAATTAATTAAGAAAGAATCTATTTTAATGTCAGAATATTTCCTAAAAATAAAAAATATGGCTGATTGTCTTGATGCAACTAGAAGTCCAATTTCTAATGATGATTTAATTCTTAATCTTCTAGTTGGACTCGATTTATAATATAATTCAATTGTTGTCAACATAACCGGAAGAAGTGATAATCTGAATGTACATTAAGTGTATTCAATGCTTTTAACATATGAGAACATTAATGTGAAGATTGAAGATGAAGACTAGGCAATGCTACAGTTAAACTCTTTTCCATATTCTTATGAACATTTTGTTGATACTTTAACATAAGGAAGAGATTCAATCTCCATACAAGGTGTTAAAGTAACCTTGAATTCAAAATAACTAGAGATGAAAAATGAATCAAGAGAAGAAGGATATGGAGAAGTACATGCAGCAAGAAGAAGATAAGAAAAGAAAAATTCGAAGGATAAGAATTAATAAAGATCAAAGTTAAAAACTAAGAAATTCAAGTGTTTTCAATGTCATAAAGAAGGGCATTTCAAAAGGGATTGTCCGAAAAGGAAGAACAAGCATAATAATTCTAAGAATAATGCAGGAAATGTGACTTTAGCCTCTGAAGACAGCAACTCCTCCTATGAAGCAGCAAAGCTATTTATGGCATATGATAAAAGAACAGAAGGTCAGTGGCTACTTGACTTTGAAAGTTCTTTTCATATGTGTCCATATAGAGGTTCATTCATCACTTATAAGTCTAGCTATGTGAGAAAGGTTTTGATGGGAAATAATGGTTCTTGCATTGTAAATGGAAGTGAAAATATAAAGATTAAAATGTGTGATGGCTTAGTCTTGGAACTACTTTTACATACCGGTAAATCGGTATCATGATGGCATAGAGGTAGGGATATCCTACCCCTATAAGCCTCAGATAAAAACCTTTATATGTAAACTGTAATGCAGAGAACTACCAATCATATGCATGACTCACACATATACTAAGGGCTCCATGCCCATCAATACAATTCCAAACATAAACCAAGATATTCATAAATATAAGAGTAAATGCATA
>JAXCLQ010017130.1:20490-35252 GCA_035584115.1 Cedrela odorata | reverse complement strand
AGAGTGTAATGTTCATGCATAGTATATTTATTCATATATGAATTTTAATGGAGATATATATTTGTAGATTGTCGATCAGATCAACTGTCATCGGTGCAACAGCTTAAATTGGTTAAGCGTAAACAAGTGAGTGAATCTTTACATTTTTTTTAATCCTTTTTACACTGTATTATAAAATTTATTGTTTTACATTCTAAGAAATAGTTTATTGTTACTAATTTAAAACAAATGTGAATGAATGTTCTGTGAATTTTTGAATTTATGATGATTATGATATGATGAACATGATTGTAGACCTATTACATTACGTTATAAATTTCTTTCGAGTTCATGACTTAACGCATAATTTTTGGTAATGATTTTAATCTACTGTATGAATTGTGTAAAATGAGTTGATTTGTGTTTTCAAAATTGTTGACAAAATTATTTTGGAAAATATTGTTCTAGAACCATGAGTTTGATAGCATGAGTTTGATTTTGATGTACAGAAATACATCTAATGGGACAGGGATACGTAACGCCCTTAAGTGGCAGAGATTTGTATATATGTATTTTAGGAGATGGCGATACATAATGCCCCAAAATACTAGAGATAGCTTGCAACCCAAAAATATATCTAGGAGGATGACGATATGTAACGCCCTTAGAAACCAAAGATATAGGTTCGGGGCCTTTGTGACCCCTTAATTCAAAGATGCATTCCGACTGCCTGTAATACCGCAGGTCGAGATACCAGAGTTATAAATTCGAGGCATTTGTGACCTTCTACCTTAAAGATATACTCTGGCTATCTGTGATACCGTGGGCTAAGATATCAAAACTAGTAGTTTTATTGTTTCATGATGATACAGTTTTCAAAATGATTTTATTAAATAAATTATGTTTATGCTGATATTCTTTCGAAGTTGATTTTATCACAGCAGAAATATCACGCCTTAAACTTGGGGTCCACCCGTGACAATTGCTACAAACCCTAATGATACGTCCTCTATATCCGGAATGTATCAAGCGAGCTAATAAGGCTTTCCTGTTAATTAATAAATCCTGAAAACAGTTTATAAAATAATAGTTTCTATCCGTGGGATCATCATCAAATAATTGATCATCCATGATCAATTTATCCATAACAAATATCAATTAATAAAACAACATTATAGAAATCATTTTTTATTCGGATTGAACAAAATAATGAATATTTATATAAACATTTAGTTTACAAATATCTTATAATTTCCAAGTAAAAATATCTCCAAATAAATATATATATCTAGTGGACCCAAAGTACATATGTGAGTCAAGAAAGAAAACCTACCAAAAGTATCATAAGTTATCTACCGCTACTACTAGTCTGGTGAGTACTAGCGCGCCTAACCTGAAAGCTGTAATGATAAAGAATGAATATACAACTATACTGAGTAAGTAAATAGAATACACACATATATACAAACATGCACACATATTTCTTAATTTCAGATATTGGGATTCATTTCCATGTACTCATAAGTATATATATATATATATATATATACATTTTCACCAAATTAAATAATCACAAACAATTCATTTGGTCTGTAAACAATTTCAAATAATCCAAATCGGATTGGTTATACTTTTTTGATCACTACCTTGGTCGAGGTAACATCAAAACTATCAGTGAGTCTTTCATGCATAAAATCATATGCAATACATTCTTATAAATTAGCAAATCATTTCTACATGCTTTGCAAAATCATTTTATTAAGGTAAAACATGAATTTATTAAAAACATCATCCGTCTCACTAATGTTGGCCCCAAATAGTTGCTTAGTGACACAAGCAATTGTTCTTGTCATAACCATTAAATCTAAGATATTCCTATCAAGCTGCTAGAATTTTTCATAAAGTATCTATAACCGCACCTACGTGTACGGCAAATAGTAGACTTGTCATGGCCTTTCTCCCTTATACCAGCCCCACTTTGGCTTCACTCACCTATGCGATCTCTCAAAGGTCTGTCCATAGGCTACCTTTCTGTATATACAATAAAAACAGGCCCATTGGCCATATAACAATATTTGGCCTTACCAGTCTTAACATCAATATACATGCATAAAATAAATCATTTCTCAAACTATGATTTCAACTCACATAAAACAAAATTGGCCTCTTCGGCCATTTCAGCATGTATATCCAAATACATTTAATAGCAGACCAAATAATTAAATTCTCCTAATATCAATTTAAATCATTTATAAACACATGAAAACATAATCATTTCAATTTTTACTTTAATGATAAAATCATTTGTTTAATACATAAGCAATACATATATGTATATAACACATATATCAATAAAATATTCATGTATGTATAAATTTATTCACAATAATAAAAGGGTAACACTTGTTATTCAATTCCTTTCACACTTGTACAAACCCTTAATTGATGCATGTATGCATGATAGGTATTAGTCATATATATCATATATATACCTATGAACAATATTTTGAGTTTTTAACCTAAAAAATAACTTTAATCAGGTAAACCTTGATAATTGCGCTATAGAGCTTGAAAAGAGCTTTTCAATGGTATCTTGTATGTCCTCTAACTCTTTTTGGATGTAAAGTTTGACATACAATTTGGGTCAGAATTTAGGTCGGAAGTATGTTGCTAGGGTCAGATGTATTGTTTTCAAGTTAAGAGCATTGTTCTCATATCAGAAGCATTACTTTTAGGTTAGGAGTATTGTTCTCGGGGTCAGACATTAAGCTCAGAGTCGAACATTAAGTTCGGGGTCGGACATTGAACTAGGGTCGGATATTGAGCTCAGGGTCAAATATTGAGCTCATGGTAGGACATTGAGCTCGGGTCAAATATTGAGCTCAAGGTCGGACATTGAGCTTGGGTCAAACATTTTGTGAAATAAAATCAGAGTGTTTCAAGGGATCTTTGATTAGGCAAATAAGCTTGAATTTAGTATTATAAGTACTTGTTGAAAAGAGTTTCAGTGTAGAACAATTTTATCTCTAATAGCTTTTTCTTAAAAATGGTTATATATTGCAGAAAATGAGAATAACTATCAAAATGTCCAAATTATCAAGATTTCTTCCTTTCTCTTCCAAACTAATTTCGACCCCAATCCTTTATGTACTAACTCAAACTTTTAAACTTAGTTCCAATACTTCAAGAACAACTATTAAAGAGACTTCTTCAAGTTTTAAAGCTTAATTTAACACAATATCACAAATAAAAAACTTAACTTATGCATAGTAAAATCCATTTCATAATTTACACATAAATGAATTCTAAAACTTTAAGATAGGTGAAATACTTACCAAAACTTAAGAAAATTCCTTAGATTTGTTTGAATCCTTAGATTTGAAGAATTCAAATTGACTTCAAACCCTAACAACCTTCTCTTCGAAACCTAAATTTTTTTCTTGCTCTTTTTTTACCGTTTTTAATTAAAAAAAATAGTACTAAATTGAAGAAGAGAGGATGAGAAATCATTTGGCAATGGTAATTTGAAAGACAACCAACCAAATTTAAAGTGATTTGGCCGAGAATTTAGAGAGAGAAATGGAGAATATGACCATCTGTGCAAGAGAAGAAAAAGAGAAAATAAATATGGTGAATTGCTTGGCCAAATTTCATTTTTTTTATAGTGAATTTTTAATGAGAACCCTATTCTTGTTGGAAATAACTTGAAACTTTGGAAAACCTTCTTTTAAATCCTTATATTCGTAAAACAAGGTTTATAATTTCTACCTCCTTTAAAAGAATTTTGTCCTCAAAATTTCATAGACTTGTTACTGAAAAGATACGAATACTGTTGTTGTATGGAGTGTTTAGGCTCCTAAGTTATGTCATCGACATTTGCATTCTGACACACAACTTTTACCATAAGAATGGTTTTACTCCTCATAACTTGATCTTATCGATCAACTATCCCAACGGAATAAGTTTCATAATTCAAATTATCTCTCAACTCTATTGGAGGTGTCTCTAAAATATGCGAAGGATCTGGCACATACTTCTTTAACATTGAAATATGAAACACATTATGTATTCTTGCCAACTCTGAAGGCAACTTTAGTATGTAAACTACCATGCCTACTCTCTCCACTAGAACGGCCCGATAAATCAAGGATGCAACTTGCCTTGATTCCAAAAATGAATGACCTCTTTCTTAGGTGATACTTTAAAAACACCATGTCTCGACATCAAACTCTAAAGCTTTTCTTCAGTGATCAGCATAAGACTTCTGCCTGTCTTGTGCTACTTTCAATCTTTCACGAATGTTCTTAATCTTCTCAGTAGTGGTTTCTATTAATTCTACATTTTCTAGCTTCCTTTCACTGACTCTATCTCAACATAAAGGTGTTTGGCACTTCCTATCGATAAACCTTTATATGGAGCCATGCTAATGCTAGCTTGATAACTATTATTATATGTAAATTTAATCAAAGGTATGTGCATATCCTAGCTACCTTGAAGTTCTATAACATATGATCGCAACATATCCTTTAAGGTTTGGATAGTCTTTTCTAGCTGAACATCAGTTTAAGGATGAAATGCAGAACTGAAGTTCAAAGTGGTACCCAGAGCTTTTTGAAATTTCGGCTAGAATCGAGATGTGAAACAAGGATCTCTATCTGACACTATGGTGATGGGTACTCCATGCAGTCTTACGATCTCTATTATATATATTCTTGCCAGTTTCTCCATAGAGTACTTGATACTAATTAGCAAAAAGTGTGCTTACTTTGTCAGACGATCTACTATAGCCCAGATAGTATCATATCCTGCTTGAATACGGGATAAACCAACCACAAAATCCATGGTAATATGTTCTCATTTCCATTCCGGTATCGATAAAGGTTGTAAAGTGTCTGCTAGTTTCTGATGTTCTGCCTTAACTTGTTGACACACCAAACATCTCGCAACATATTCAGCTATGTCCTTCTTCATACTTGACCATTAATAACTATCTCTGATGGTTTGATAAATTTTCATACTACCAGAATATATAGCAAAAACAAAACAATGTGCCTCTTCCATAATGGTTTTTTTTTAACTTATCCACATCAGACACACAAACTCTACCTCTCAAAGTTAACGTACCATTTGATATGAGATAAAAGTCCCCTTTTGTCCTATTAAGTACATCTTGACTTATCTTGGCTAAGCTACCATCTTGCATATGTTTTTCCTTGATTTGAACCACCAACATAGGTATCACAACAATGTTAGCCACCAAGGCTTCGGTATCATCACAACTTAAGGCTATACCCAAAGCCTTCAATTTTACCAATAAAGGCATGTATACTGCTTGGACAAATGCTAATGTAATAGAAGATTTCCTTCTCAAGGCATCTGCTACTTATTAGCTTTCCGTAGATGGTACTCGATAACCAAGTTATAATCTTTGATTAACTCAAGCCATCTCCTCTGTCTCAAATTCAACTTTCATTGTGTAAGGAGATATTTCAAGCTCTTATGGCTTGTGAAGATTTGACATTGCTCTCCATACAAGTAGTGTCTTCAAATCTTCAATGCGAAAACTACTGTCGCAAGTTTTAAGTCATAGGTAGGGTAATTAACTTTATGCTGCTTAAGCTGACGAGAAGCATAAGTAATTACTTTCCCATTCTACATTAGTACATAGCCCAATCCTTGCTTAGATGCATCGCTATACACAATATAGCCATACCCTAGAGTAGGAAGAGTTAGAACTGGTGCGAAAGTAAGACGATCCTTTAGTTTTAAGAAATTTTGCTCATACTACTCATCCTATTCAAACTGAACTCCCTTTCTTTTCAATCTAGTTAGTAGAGTACCTAACAAAGAAAATCCCTCTACAAACCTTCTGTAATATCTAGCCAAACATAGAAAACTTTGAATTTTTGTGACATTCTTTGGTCGTTCCTATTGCACTATAACTTCAACTTTTCGTGGATCTACAAAAATTCCACCACCTGACATAATGTGTCTCAAGAATACCACTTCTCTAAGCTAAAATTCGCACTTAGAGAATTTCACATATAATTTTCTAACCCTTAATGTCTACAACACAACTTTAAGGTGTTGAACATGCTCTTTTATTTTTGGAGTACATCAGAATATTGTCAATGAAAATGATTATAAACTTGTCCAAGTATGAATGGAAAACATGGTTTATAAGTTCGATAAATACTGCTGGAGCATTAGTTTACCCAAATGACATCACTAGAAACTTATAATGCCCATATCTCATTTTGAAGGAAGTCTTATAAACATTGCCTTCTCGAATCCTTAACTGATATACCTAAATCTCAGGTCAATCTTGGAAAATACAGTTGCTCCTTACAACTGATCAAAGAGATCATCTGTAAGGGGTAATGGGTACTTATTCTTGATAGTCAACTTATTCAACTGATGGGTAATCAATGCATAACCTCAAAGTATTGTCTTTCTTTCTTACAAATAAAATAAGTATGCCCCAAGGTGAAAAACTAGGTCTAATGAAACCCTTATCAATCAACTTTTGCAACTAAACTTTAAGCTTTTTGAGCTCTGCTGGCGCTATACAATATGGAGGTATAGAGATTGGGTTAACTTCAAGTATAAGATCTATGCCAAAGTCAAACTCTTGTTCCAGAGGTATTCCAGGTAACTTATTTGGAAATACATTTGAAAACTCAATTACAATATGGCTATACTTCAACTGTTTCTCATGAACTAACAGATCCATTACATGTGTCTAGAATGCTTCATATCCTCTCTGTAATAATCGCTTTGCATCCAAAGCCAAAATTACATAATAAGAAAGCATATTACGTTCACCGATCCATACTATCTCAAGTTTACCAGGCTTTCGAAAAGTTACTTACTTGGTAAAGCAATCCACCGAAGCCCAATGTTGTGATAACCAATCCATCCCTAGAATGACATCAAAGTCTTAAATCTTTAGTGAAATAAGATCTGCATCTAAGGTAGTCTTTCTCATTATCACGTCATAATGTCTAAACACAGTCTTTCTGAGCAATCTCTGCCCTAGTGGTGTATGTGCTACTAATTCCTAATCTAAGGGACTTAACTCTCGATCGGCATGACGTGCAATTGATGTATTTATGAATGATCTATTAGATCTAGGATCAATAAGAATGTATGCTATCTATCTAAAAATCAACATCATACTTGTGATCACATCTGGATTAACTTGAGCTTGTTCCTAGTTTAGTGCAAAAACTTTGGTCTAAACCCTAGGCTGGTTCCTCTATGCACCCTGAGTTGAAGAAGCACCACTAGAACCAGATCTCCTGTTGGGTGGAACAGAAGTCTGAGCTGTGGGTCGTTGTTGAGGAAATACAAGATGCTGACCTTGAGTGAAATGCCTAGTTGACTTAGGTCCTCCTAATCTTGGGCAAATCTTCCTAATGTGCCCTATCTTTCTACTATGGAAACATATTAGTAGAGGACCACATGTGCTACTGTGATGCTTCCTACAAAGAGGGCATCTATTATCTCCCTACATCTGCTGAGAACTCGAAGTAGACTTTGAAGTAATTGATCTCGGTTTAAATTTAAATGTATGGGATCTACGAGAAGAGAAAAGTAGATTACTAGCAAGACTAGGCACAGAAGCACTGCTAGATGAACCACTGCTGTAACTCTTCTTCGATGACTAGTCTATCAAGATATTTAAATCTTTTCTCTTCTAAAAGCCAACTCTTGCCCTTCTTTCCCTTTTCAGCTTTTTTACCCGAAGTGCTAACTATACCATCTCTCGATAACTTTGAGTATCGGTCACTGGCATTCACTATCTGATATCCAAGTTTAGTCTTACCTCAACCTTAGCACAAAGTGTCTCCTTAGTAGCAAACTTTAGAACAAATTCGGTCAAATCTCTCAGTTGAGTCTTATACTCTACGACTGTTTCACCTATCTGTTTCATATTCAATAATTCCTGTCTTTTCTTATTACTGTGATAGTGACAAAATACTAATTCTAAAACTCTTTCAGAAAATAAGCTCAAGTCAATTGTGTCCCAGATCTAGCTAACATATTTTGTCACCAAGTAGTAGTGCTATCCTGCAACAACCATACAGTCACTCTTAACTTATCCTCATCTGCAATGCCCATATCTTGTAGATTCTGTTGTACCAATCTCATTCATTTACTAGCCATAACAGCATTAGAAGTCCCTAAAAAAGATTCACACCCCAACTGCCTAGCTTCCTTAATCAACTTGGAGAGCTTATACATCGGTCTAGAAGATTTTGTAGGGCTTATAGGAACTGTTGGCGTTGGAGGTGCCATCATCGGCTCATTGGGTGGGTGTTTCAAGGAAACTTGCTCAAGTTGAAGTGCAATTTAGTTATGGGCATTCCAATATGCCATAAATGCTGTCCACATCTCTGGTAGCACATTAGCTAACATTTCCATCCCAAATTAGGGTACTGTGAGGAGTCTATAATTTCCTCTTCAAGCAACGGTAACCTACAGGGTTTACCCCTTCATTTTCTTGTACTCGAAGGCATATTCACTGCAAAAAAAAATGAAGTTTAATTATATATGCTTCACAATAACATATACTTATATACAACTTGACTCACTTATTGTCTATTAGATAATTTAAAAATAAACTCATTTTCAAAACCATGCTCAACCTTTTTTTAAAAATATCAAACTATTTTCAAAATATTTAAAAACCCTTTTTAAACTAGGGCTCTCATACCATTAAAATTGTTAGGCCCCAAATCTGAGGTTTACTTGTGACAATCGTCACAAACCCTCATGATGCATTCTCTATACCCGCAATGTTTCAAGAGAGTATGTAAGGTTTTCCTATCAATCAATAAATTCTGAAAATAGTTTATAAAATAATAGTTCCCATCCGTGGGATCACTATCAAAGAATTGATCATCCATGATCAATTTATCCATAATAAATATCAATTTATAAAACAATATTATAGAAATCATTTTCTATTCAGGTTGAACAAAACAATAAATATTTATATAAATATTTAGTTTACAAATACCTTACAATTTTCAAATAAAAATATCTTTAAGTAAATACATATATTTAGTGGACCCAAAGTACATATATGAGTCATGAAAGAAAATTTATCAAAAGCGTCATAGGTTTTCTACCATTACTATTAATCTGGCGAGTACTAACACACCTAACTTGAAAGTTGTAATTGTGAGGAATGAATATACAATTATACTGAGTAAGTAAATATAATATACACATATACACTAACATGCACACACATTTCTTAATTTCAGATATTGGGATTCATTTCTATGTACTCATAAGTGTGTATGTGTGTGTGTATATATTTTCAACAAATCAAATAATCATAAACAATTCATTTAGTCTACAAACAGTTTTAAATAATTTAAATCAGGTTGGCCATACTTTCTCGATCGTTACCTTAGCCAAGATAATATCAAAACCATTAGTGAGTCTTTCATGCATAAAATTATATGTAATGTATTATTATAAATTAGCAAATCATTTCTACATGCTTTACAAAATCATTTTATTAAGGTAAAACATGAATTTATAAAAAATACAGCCTGTCTTACTGATATTGTTCCCTACCTAGCCTACCAAGTCACAATCGTTATAACCTGTGAAGCCTCACGGCCTAACAAGAAAGAATTTATAAGTATTTTCATTTGGTTGGTCTTCAATTACAATTGGTATTTTGACTTTACAAAATAGAATTTGAAGGCTTAGTAAAGCAAATTGAAATAGAGCACTTATTATGTGTAAACCAACGAAAGCCATGCCTTGTAAATATACATGTGTAAATATATAAACAAAACCCAAATGAAAGACATGAGAAGCATGCTATTTCCGTACATGTATGTAAACAAACCTTATTTAATTTAAATACTTCTCACATTTGGTGGCCTCCTCATTTCACAAATTAAACACATTAACAAAAAGCTATAGAAATTGAAATTGAGAGGAAGAGAGCCAAGACAAACTGAGGGCATAAGGGAAGAGAAAAGCATCCATACATGCATGAAGAAATGATCAATTATAATGGTAAATTGTGGCCAAATGACAAGTGAGTGCTTTGTTATTCTTTTTCCTTTCATTTTGTCTTCATCTTGCATGTTTGAATTAACAAAAAATAAAAAATTAAAAAGAGGAAAGGTGAGAGCAAAAGAAACCGAGAAGGAAGCTTGCATGAAGGATGAATTGTTTTTTATTGGAAGTAAATTTGTGGGTAAATTGATTCAAGATGAAGAAGTAACTTGTGACCAAAGTAATTAAGTGAGTGATTGAAGTAAAATCTAAGGGGAAATGTGGTGATGATGGCCAGATGAAGTTGAGGTGAAGTATGCCGAGAGTTACTCAGCTATTAATGCAAGAATTAGCTATGTGAATGTGAAATTTATGGCTGAATGGGGTGAGTGAAGTGAAATTAATGCTTAGCAAGTTAAGATGAAAGGGATGTTGCTTGGCAAATTGAAGGAGAAAGATAGCAACAGGTCAGCAGTAAAGCAAGCATTGAGAAATGACTGTGAATTGAAGAAAATGGAAAGGAATGATTGGAAAGTAAGTGAGCAAGAGGAGAACCAGCTTTGGGCTGAGAGGAGAACCAACTTTGAGCTAAAAGGAGAAACCAAATTACAGCAAAAAGGAAGCAAGTTAGCAAGCTAGGGTAAGTGCTAATGTGTTGAATTAGTTATTTTAATTTTAAATGTGTTTAATTAATATAGTATGTGAATTGTGTTATTATGGTATTCAAATTAATGTGGCCAAAATGATGAAATGCATAAACTAAGATGTGAGACAATGTTGGTGTGTGAGAATTATGGTTGTGTTGTGAAAATTGGATGTGCAAAGTGATGCTAATAAGCTTGAAAAGCATTAATGTAATGCGAGTGGTGTCGCCAAAAAGTCAGAACAGAAGTTTGCGACATCGGTGTGTCGCAGCTGTGTGCTTAAGCGAAGGGTGATTTGAGTTGATAAAATGGTAATATAAGGGTGTTATAAGACATGTATGAGTAGCTCATATGAGCGTAATGCCGGGCGAGTGAGAGAGTGAGCAAAATGCATGAGCGTCAGCTGTAGATAATTTATGCACAGAGTTCTGTAAAATGGGGATTGAGTAAGTTCTAGATCTCAGATTGACAAACGGTAAAATGTTACAGAAACTAGACACATGGGGGCATGACATAGCCGAAAACCAAGTAAAGACGTTAAGTAAGGTAGTACCATATTTTTTTGGAACCGAGTTGCCCCATTTAGAGGTCGCAGCCTGTTACATTGAGTAGGGTGGCTAAAACTAATTATAACTTGAGCATTCAGATTTAGAATTTGAATATGTAAAAGCAATAAAAACTAGACATGTTGTAGAATGTGTCCTAAGAAAATTGGGTTGAGATACCTTACTAGTACAACGCACTGTGAGTCTGAAAATTGGAATATGCACAATGAGCACCATAAGGATGTCCAAAATGGGAAAATTTGGTCTAGTCTTTTGGAAGGGAGCATATTACATGCATAACATAATTGTATATCTATTTAGTTACAAAGAAAGAATCTAACGTAATAAAATATATGTTGTAGATTGTCAAGTCAATAATTCGGCGACCCCGCGGTAGATTGAGTACACTACAGCCCGACACTGGTGAGTGGGTGTTTATTTGTATATATGTATGTATGAATATATGCATGTGTGTATATGAAACTAATACTAGAAATGCATGTGAAACTATTATTGAGAATGCATATGAAATCAATACTGAAAATGAATATGTAACAAACTGATTGATATGTTTCCAAATTGAGTTGGGATGATTACATAGTGATGATATTGACATGTTGTAATGTGAATCCAGAAAGAATGATTGTGTTATCTGACTGAAGTGGTCGTAAAGGAGAACAAGCTGTTAATGTCTATGTGTAATGAATTAGATATGTTATGCTGTGGTATGAAATGAAAATGATTGAATACCTTGATCTTGTGAAATGTTGCATATATTTAATTGTATGTGGTATATTGGCAGTGAAAAGATAGTTGTGTTGACTTGCCATTGATTAAGCATGATAAACTTGGTATGTTGTGTGGTGATATGAATTGAGAAAGTATGAATGCATTAGTCTTGTAAGTATGTGAGTATATTATGGTTGATGATTGGATATGTCTTTGGGGTAACGGAAAACAAAACGCCTCAAGATAGTAGGGATATATTCTGGCTGCATGTAATATTGTAAGCCAGAATATTAAAGTAAAGATACGGGGTCCTAGTGATCCTCTATCTTAGAGATGTATTCCAGAATGGCTGGGCTAGCACAGGTTGGGATACAGATTAATGATAGGAGCTTTAAGTGATGCCTTATCTTAGAGATATATTCTGACTATCTGCGATATTGCGGGTCAGGATATTAGAGTAAAGATTTGGGGTCTTTGTGATCCACTATCTCAGAGATGTATCTCGGGCTCTTGTGATACTGGGGTCAAGATACCAGATAAATAGATATTGAAAATCCATGCTGATGATTGCTTAGTGTCTTAGGGGATGGTGATGTGTAGCGCCCCAAGCCATTAGTAGATTTATGTAATGTCTTGGGGGATGGCGATGCATAGCACCTCAAACCACTGGTGGATTTATGTGGTGTTTAAGGGGACGACAATGCGTAACGTCCTTCAACACCGGTATGTGGTGAATGATGTGTGATGAATGCTATGTTTGATACATTAAGAAGTATTTCTGTTTAAATGCATAAAACTGTTACATGTGTATATATGTATATATTTTATATGAATATGGAAATGATGGCATGATTATGTAAACGATGGTATAAATATGAAAATGATGACAAGAATATGTAAATAACAGCAAGGTATGAATATATATATAATAAGTAAGGTTTCTGTGTGTATTATCCCCTCACTGAGTCTGTTAGACTCATCCCTCTCACCTTCCAGTTTTATAGGAAACTCCTTAGTTTGTTGAGTAAATGTAGTGGCCTAGAGACACAAGTCAGAGGAGAGGTCATCAGTCACAGTCACCACTATGTCGGGTTTATCTCATATAGAGATCAACAGTTTTATTTGGTTTTGTTATGTAATATATGTTGTTGATGTCTTGGGTTACATGTATATAGACTGACATGTGTACAGTCAATATTATTTTGAGATACAATGTATTATTTGAGATGTAAATATATCAGCAGTGGTGACATAACATTTTGATTTATTTTAATATGATATGAGTCTGTTGAGATTGCATACACAGCAGGTTGTGTTAGGCCTAGGGTGATGGGAGGGACCTATCACTTACAGGTAACACTCCGGATTTGGGATGTTACAATAACTTAAGAATTGTGTTTGTGTTGTATTAATTGAGGAAACTACAGTAAGAATAGTGTAGAGAGGTTATAAAAGTAGTGAATTATTATGAGTTTATGAGATATGAATTGAATTGTGAACATCAAGAATGACTGTGAGTGGGTATTTTATTTCTTTTTCCAAATTCATGGTTTAAGTATAATATTAAATATGAATGTTTTGAAAATTTATTAAATTATTTATCCCTAGTTGATAAAGGTTTCTTGTGAAATGATGAACCAATGAGCATTTTTTTTACATGTAAAATATGTTCACATTCCATGAAAATTTATATGAAATTATGCTGAACTCATGATTTAAGATATGAATTTTGGAAATGATTTTAACATGCATTCTTGCATTTATATTTATTTAGAAGTTATTTTGTTGCATGATTTCAGTACACGATGAGAAATGATTTTTTTTTCTTAAAAAATAAAAATAAAAACAAAAACATGATTTGAATTTTATTTTCGAGATTTTGCCTTACGGGGTTAGGAACGTATTTAGGGGAACAGTGATACGTAATGCCCATAGATATCAAAGCTATAGATATGAGACCAGAGGGATAGCGATACGTAATGCCTCTAAATTCTTTAGCTTTAGATATCACATTCTGTCATGGCCGCAATTTTATATAATGAAATTAATAAATAAAATGAAAAAAAATGTTGTATGAGTAAGAATAGAATTCAGAGGTCATGAAATAAAATTTCGAATTTAGTTGTAAAGAATAAACAAGTCATAACAAATATTACAAATTTATAGTACTATAAATAGTAAAATTAATATGCATTTAAATGGACATTATGTAGTCTTAAATCAAATGAGTATAAATGTCAAAAAATGAAACAAATAAAATAAATGTGGAATAGCTTATTACCATATGTATAGATGCATGTAAATATAATTCATTTGTTTGATATATGCATGTAAACACATGCAATTATTTATTTTCTATACATACATGTATATGCAATTCAAATGCCTTAAGTTAAATTAAAACAAAAATGAAAGACATGAGGGATGATTTTATTTTGGTGTACCGTACATGTATATGCACGTATATATATAGGCCATTTGCTTAAAAATCAATTGTCCACTCGGTTGCTCTTCATTTGTGTTTGGTATGTTGACTTTACAAAATAGAATTGAGAGAAGAAAATAATTAAAACTAAATTGTAACCTATTAATAATTAAAGCAACAATAATTAAACCAACCGGTTAATCACTTAGTATAAAAAGCACCTAATTCCTTTATTTTCCTCATTTTAATGCTTTGCATGTTGACTTGACAAAGACCAAATGAGAAAGAGTGAGAGAGGGTGAGAAGAGGCAAGGAAGCCTGAGAAGAATTATGCATTTTTGGCCAATTCAAAGAGAAATCATAGGCAAATCAAAAGCAATTACTTGTTCTTTTTTCCTCTTTTAGTTTTCA
>JAXCLQ010017130.1:0-17930 GCA_035584115.1 Cedrela odorata | reverse complement strand
ATTTCATATGAATAAACAAATAATGGCATGAGTATGCAAAAGATGGTATGAATATGCAAATGATGATAAAAATATATAATTGATGGCAAGGTATAAATATATGTATAAGAACTGATGTTTGTGTGTGTATCATCCACTCACTGAGTCTTGTTAGACTTACCCTCCTCATCTACCAGTTTTGCAAGAAATTCTTAGTTGGTAAGTAGACACAACATCTTGGAGACACGAAATCAGAGGAGAGGTCACGAGTTGTAGTCACCATTGTGTTGGGTCCATCTTATATTGAGAATGACAGTTATATTTCAGTAGTCCTGTGATGTGAGTTGTTGTTGGTTATGGGTTACATGTAAATAAACTGACAGATGTATAATCAGCTTTATTTTAAGATTGGTCATAAACAACAGAGTTGTACATGTTTTCAGTGGCAGCATGATGCCTTTGTATTGTGACATATGATATTTTACATGGCTTGATGTCAAGCATGCATGCATAGCAGATGTATGTGAATAGGTTGTGTTAGGCTTAGGGTGATGGGAGGGACCTATCACTTGTCGGTAACACTATCGGATTTGGGATGTTACATATTCCTGAGAGCACTAATAGTGACTTGTGGGATAACGATACGTAATGCTTCAAAGCATTATAGATTTCAAAGATGTATCTAGGGGGACGACAATATGTAACGTCTCTAGATATTAGAGTTTTACAGAGTTGTATTTAGAGGAACGACAATACGTAACTCCTCTAAATATAAGAGTTTTCAAAGATTTATAATTTATGGCTAGATAGTTTCCAAATTGATTTTTATCATAGCAGAAAATTTCCATATGATGTTGATTTCAGTTTTACGATTATATAGTTTTCAAGTGATTCCATTACAACTAATTTTGAATATGATGATATTTTTTCGAAATTGCTCTTAGAGCAGTAGAAAAGTTTCAGTACGATATTGTTATAGTGTTATAATGATTTATATTTCAGTTTTACAGTAGTTGAGTTTTGAAGTATGATATCGAATTCAATTTTTGATAACGCAGTTTGAATTTCTTTATTACAGCGTATCACTTGTATAATTTTGGTATTTAAATCCTAGGCTGAATTTATTTATAGCAGGACTAAATTTTCTAATATATATATATATATATATTTTACTTTATATTATCTACTCACTGAGTTTCCCAACACTCGTTCCCTACTCTTCAGATTTTTACAGGTCTAGATCCTTGGTGAAACATTTTAGCCTTTGGAGACATGGACGGAGGAAGGGATACGCATTGCAGTCACTAAGGTGTCGTGGTCTATCATGTATATAGTGTCTGATGTGTTATAGTTAGAATTATGCTTTAGATAATTATGTATAGATGTAATATAATGTATCAGAGTTTATAAAGCTAACTAATTGCATTAATGTTGTGGGTGGGCATAATGCCCCTTTGTATTACATATAGGATATTGATATTTATTAATGTGCATTTGGAGTATTGTAAATGTCTAGACAAATAGGTTGAGGCTTAGGGTGACGAGAGATTCCGTCACCTGCTAGTAGCATTCCGAATTTAGGGATGTTACAGTTTGTCTCTAACTTTGCCACTCTAAAAATATTTAGAATGACATCTAGAGCGAATATGATGTGTTAGTGTTAAATGTTAGACCTTGGGCAACTAAAGAAGTTGCGCTCACATTGGTATCTAAAGACCTTATAGATTCCTACAATTTACTGCCACTATATTGTCATGTTTTGGAATATTTCAATAGCAATACCATGACGCATATACACAAGGATGTTGAGAACCATTTTATGGACTTTGTTATGGTGCTTGGAGCTTCTATCAATGAATTTCATTTATCAGTTAAACAAGTGCTTGCAATTGATGGTACCTTTTTGAAAGGAAAATATCATGGTACATTATTTGTAACAGCTTGTAAAGTGATAACGATCACATATTTTTGTTGGCTTTTGGCATTGGGGACAACAAAATTAATGATTCATGGATGTAGTTTATGAAAAAGTTTTGAGGAGTTATTGGTGAGGTGGAAGACTTGGAATTAATTTTTGATCGACATATAAATATTAAGATGGCGATACTTGTTGCTTTTTTTAGAAGAGAGATTGTTACTATCACGTTTTAAGAAATGTGCATGCAAAGTTTAAGACGATGAAAATTATAAGGTTGATAAGTTCATGATGACTTACTTTGTAATTGCAAAGGCATATTGTGTCAATGACTTCTACGAGCATATGTAAAGATTAAGGCACATAAATCTTGAAGTGGCCAAAAATTTAGAGGAAGATATTGATTGTCACAAATGGATTCACACTCTTTTTTACAAGCAAAAGGTATAATTTTATAGAAATCTATAAATGCAATCTAAGAAAGGGGTGAATTGGGTTTCTAAAAACTTTTTCACAACACAAGAACACCAAATAATATCCAAAAAAAAAAAAAAATTAAATAAGAGTGAGTGAAAGAGAAGCAAAAACAAGGTTTATAGTGGTTCAACAACTCAACGACCTATATCCACACCACATGTTTGTGCTTTTTCACTAAAATGAGTCTTCCAACCTTAATGACACAAAAATACAACCAATGAAATTTTTGGTTTCCCTCACAACCTTACAAGTGATTCACTCAATCACTCAATTCATTTTATAAGAGTATAATAACTTTCCTTAACTCTTTTTTATGTTTAAACAAAAGATTTCAAATGAAAAATCACACATCAAAAATTTTCTTCAATAAGAGAATATGTACAAATGAATGAGTAAGGTGTGTATTATATGTTTGTGGCAATTTGTAAGCTCAATAATGATTTTAAAACTCAAAATATGTTTGTAAATGCTTAGAATGCTTGAGAGAATGTTCAAAATCATCAAAAATCTAGGCTTTAAGATGTGTAAGACATGTATTTATAATTTGGGTTGAAAATCTAGTTGTTACTAGTCGTTAAAGACATGAAAAATCAAATTTCGATGCAAACGGTTGATTGGTTCAAGTAATGTAACACTCGCAATTCCTTTTGTAGAATTTGCTTATTAGAGGATTGAGTGTGAGAATTTTAAGAAATAATGTAAAGTAATTATATAAAGGTATTTTTGTAAACTTGGGAAATATAGTAGACATGAAGGGTACAATTGAAATTTTATTGTTAACAAGGTCATTTTTGAAATTTTATATTATGGATTAAAATAACATTAAGTGGCCAAGAATATAAGATATATATATATATATATATACATACATTTTAAGTTCAATCCAATTAGTTATGCCTAAGCCCAATTATATAAGCTCAAGCCCAAGCTTAAATAAATATACATATATATAATAAAGTAGGCCCAAGCTTAAGCCCAAGTTTATATATATATATATATATATAAAATAAAGTAAAATAAATAAGTAAATAAAATATTAGTTTTTGCCAAAATTCTCTACATAATCGTAACCATCCATTTGCTTTAATATAAACCATCCATTTAGCACAATTCTAGGCATGTTTTAAAGTTGTAGATAAGGATGAACAAAGGTTATGTTTAGTGGAAAATTGGGTGGCAAAAGGAAGGCCCTTGGATTTGTTAGATTAATCCAAGCCATCCATGTGTTTTAAGAAATTAGAATTAATTAATATTTGATAGAAATTAGGCGGCAAAAGGAGGGCTATTGGATTTGTTAAACTCATCCAAGCCATCCATGTGTTTTAAGCAATTAAAATTAAGTTATAATTGGTGTTTTCAATTTGGAAAGGCAAAAGGAAGTATACGTACAAGGGAGAAAAAGTGAAGAAAGAAAGGGAAAGAAGAGGGAAAAGAAGAAATTTGTGAGTTTTGAGTTGCTTTTAATTAGAATTTTATTATTTTGGTGTAGCATGTTTAGTGAATTGTTAAGGTAATTGTAGTAGAATTTATATTACTTATGTTAAATTATGATTAGGAGATTTGAAATGAATATTGCTTTAAATTGTATATGATATTGGAAATTGGTAGAAATTAGAACATGTGTACGTCATGGGTATAATTGTAGTAGGAAATCAAAAATGAGCAAATTCATGTTTTAATACCTAATTGTAGTACGAAAATTTGATATGAATAAATTCATGTTAGTAGTGCTAATTGTAGTAGGAAATTAGATATAACCAAAAATTAATGTTATTAATGTTAATGTGTAAAAAGGAAAATTAGAGATGGATAAGACTATATTAGTGATGTTAATGTTGTAGTTTGGAAGTTAGAAATTTATATTATATTAATGTGTATATAGTGTTTTAAATGAGAAATGGATATTGTGTTAATTGCTGGAAAATTGAATGATAAAGAAAAGAATGGAAGTGTAGTAATAAATATATATATATATATATATATATGTAAATTGATGTTATTTGTGGATTTGAAATAGCGTATTGTTGAATTGGAATTGAATCTCAGCGATTTCGGTAGGCCGAGTTTGTGTGAGATAGTTGAGAGTGTTTCGAAACGTGATAATGTCGGTGTTGTCGAAAAACGACAATATTTGACAAAATCGAAAATTTTTTGCCAAATGTGTTTTACTAAAATTTTTGTAATGTACATATATATATATATGTATAGGTTTAGGTATATATGAATGATTGAATGGAGTGAATATGGTGGTAAATATATTTTAGGAATTCATAAAGTATTAGGTTGAAAATGTGGATGCCGTAGGATATGGCTGCAAGAATTAACTTGTAACTAAAATATATTATGTTAATTTGATTTTAGGTACACACTATTGATCTAGGAACGTACTTGAAAAAGTGGGAAGGGAAGTAAGTAGATCGTGCATGCATTTTAATATTTTGAAATTATGCGATATCTGATGCTATGATGCAAATGTGATGTTAACGTTTTTATACTCCGATATGGTTTTATGAAATGATTGTTGCATAATGAAAATGTGATTTTTGCATGTTGGTATGCCGATATGGTTTTATGAAATGAAAATTGAAAATTTGTGCATTTAAATGTTATATACTGATATTGCATTTATAAAATAAATATAAAGTGTTGTCGATATGTTAAATGTTTGAATAAGAATGTATTTTTATGGCTTAGTCATTAGTTATGCTATTCTGACCTAGTCGGGTCTCATGTTAAATGCGAGGCTTACGAACTAGTAAAAATTCTGTTGAACGCGTTGTACTTGTTTTTGTTATATGAATATGAGAATGACCACTACATGTGAAGCATGTAATTACGTTTTGAATCCGGGTCACCTTGGGTGCAAGTGACACTAATTGATTAAACCGTTTGAATGTGTTTATATTATTAATAAATTCTATGTGTTTGGGAAAAGTTTGAAAATGCTTTGATTGTTTAAACTTTTATATTCTATTATGCATCGACATATAAAAATATGCATGATTTGCTTATTGAGATTATATCTCACTCTTTATTGTAAAAATTTTATTTTTCAAATAATAGCATATAAAGGTGATAAAGTATGCAAGTGAGGGTTACTAGGCGTATTTGGAGTTTTTTTTTAATTTATGTAATTTTTAGTTTAGCTAAGTAATAAGGAGTGTATTATGTAAAACTTGTATGTATAATAACTTTTGTTAATTGAACTATGTAGGATTTATATAATAAAAGTAATGCCTTGTATATTAAATATGAGAATGTTTTTTATAGTTACATGTAAGAAAATGGGTATGTCAAGTAAACTATTAACATGTTTTTTTAAAAATCTCAAAAAGTCAAAGTGAACCCACATAACTAACTAGCCAGTTGCATAAAGAAATAAGCATATTTCTAAATATATAAGAATGAATACCTTTAGCTTGGGATGAGATTGTTCAATCTGGGCTCTTAATGCTTCTTTTTTCATACTTGATTGAAAGACATATTTTGTTATTATTAAAACATGAGTTTTTGTGACCACCAGTATTGTTGAATGTTTGAATGGAATTCTACAACATGCACATAATCTCTCTATCACCTACTTGGTTAAGTATCTTTAAAGTTTATTACAAAGATGGTTTGACGAGAAGAGGTATGAAGCTTGCCAAGTGGAATCAAATTTGACAAAGTGGGTTAGGACAAAGTTAACAAATTGATAAAAACTGTAATATAACAGTTTACCCCATTGATCAATGTGAGTTTTAGGTAAAGGACAAGGACAATGATGGTACAGTTAAATTGAGCACCAAGGCATGTACTTGAAAAAAGTTTGATTTGGATCAACTTCCATGTTCACATGCACTTGCAACATGCAGAAATGGGCGGTTTCAGTACCATGGGCTATGATCGCGATATCACACTATTGAAGCTTATGCATATAGTATTTATCATGCTATCCACCAATCTAATTAGGTTGTCCCTAATGAGTTCCGTTCTTCATTGTTACTACCACCCTTCTAGTGCCTAGAATTAAGTCGTCACAAAACACTTAAAAGATCTTTTGTGTGAGAGTAAGTGGTAAAGAGAAAGTGTCATGGTATACAACAATATAGACATAACCGCCAAACTTGCAAGAAACCAGTGCCATTGTTTTCTAGTTAAACTAAATGTCTTTTCATATGTAATATAAAGTTTATTGCAATTTGTATTTGAAATAAACATTTCATTGTGTAAATATGTCTTTATTTATTATGCTTATATTTTAATATGTCATTCTATATATGTATAATATATTTAGAATGAAAATTTTATTTATGTGAAATTCACATTATAATCATGGGTGTTTGTATTTGTAAATTTAAAGCAATGATAATGTAATGGCTTGGAATTTTTATATGGTAAATTACTATAAAGTGTGGGTGGACTTGGAAGAAAAGTTCTCAAACTTGAGGGGCCAATGAGTTAATTTAAGGAAATGTGGGAAGAGATGTAATTTGTTATAAATATGAGGGTCGTAGTGTAAAAAACCAAAATTTAAAAATTGATGCTTAATTCTGCACCTTGTTTTGGGAAAAATTATGGCAAAAAGAGAGAATAGGAGAAGAGAAAAGAGAGAAGGAAAAGCAAAAGAGAAAAGAGAAAATGAGGAGAAAGAAGATAGAAGGAAGGAAAGGCCAAGCGAGAAGAAGAGAAAGAAAAAGAGAAGAGAAAAAGGGACAAGAGAGAGAGATGGAAGGTAAACAAGGAACACCTAAAGTGGCGTTGAAGGTATGAAACATACAAACGCAAACCTTATTTCTTTTTTAGTACGGAGATAGAGTTTGCTATATATTTGTTTCAGTTTGTATTTGTAATTATTAATTATATTTTATTTATGTGTTTATTATTTCGCTAGAACTGTGTTTGGCTGTTGAAAAATTGCAGTGTAGGATATAAAATGGAAGAAAGCGAGAATCTTTTGTTATTGTTTGGTGTCATTTGTTCGGTCTAGTCAGTTGAGAAAAAAGCTTTAAGTCAAACTTGTCATTTTGTTATAAAGCAAAACCATCGTGTAAGCATTAAGTTTTCTCAAGTTTTATTTCTTCTTTCATTGGTGGTTTATTGTTTTCTAGACTACCAACCAGTCAGAAAGTGTGCATTACAATGATGAACGGGGGTTGATTTGGCAGCTAGGGATGTTGTTCAATATAATTATGGATTATGTTCTAAGTTCGTTTTGATTAGCACTCGTTTGTTGCAATTGAAATGAGACTAGGTTTTATAAAAGTTGCTCATAGATCTTTTGGCAAATTTAGAAGAACTGGTTAAGAATGCTGTTTATGCTAGTAGGTCTTGGCTTTAGGTAGTTTTGATAATGTATACCCTTTTAATATTAAAACCGAAAATAGTTATATACATATGACCAACAATAAGAATAACAAAACACAATATTTGAATGATGATGAGCAATATGAGTCAGCCATAAATTTTGCATTTGTTGATGGAAACCTATGAGAAGAGTTAGAATGCCTTGCCTGAGCTAAGAAAATTAGACAAGATACTGAATTTCTGGAGAACGAAACGTTTGGTTTCTGTTTTGGTCTAGGTGTAACCAACATGTTATTAAGAATATGAGAGAAAGAAATACACTAGACCATTCCTTGAAGCATTAAGGATCACACTTTGTTATAAGGCTACATATATTAATGTGAATCTTTTTCGAGTATCATTATGTTTACTATACTTGTCTTTAGGTAATGAGCTAATGCGTGCTAATCATCTATTCTATGATAAATTGGAACTTGTTACCAATTTAAATTTTAAAACATTCAAGTAACGTATTATGCTCTCATTTATCTTTGGTGTATAAACATTGTGAAATTAAAGTATCAATATATATAGCTCTGGTGGCTAAAATATGGTTAAGTTAGGGGGTCGGAAAATTTGAAAGGCAGGGGTAGTGTTTTGTTGCTGGAATTTTTAACCTAGGCTTAATATTTGGTTTATAAAATAAATTATAGACCTCCGATTAATAAGTCATTAAATTCTAGAGAAACTAGACACGATTACGACTAACATAATAAAAAATCAGCATTTTCTTGATAGGGTGAGGTCCTAGAAAATTTAACAACTAGACTGTTCGGTATGGCATTCGATTTATCAAAATTTTCTAAGTAGTGAGAGGAAATTCCAAAATAGAATAGTGTTCATAATATCTGAATTTAGCTCAGTAAAGTTTTATGAAAACTAGACACATAGGTGAATAACATATCCAAAAATTAGCTTAATTCATCTAAGAACGAATTCCCAAAAAAATAAAAAACTAGTGCTCTGTTTTGAGATTTCACATGGCCCCATGTCTGCCCAATGTGTACTAAATTAGTTATCATTCAAACATAAGAATTTAGAATCAAGATCCATAAAGGGATATACAAACTAGATGTAATAAGAAATGACATAGTTAAAAATTAGATTTTTTTGTCAAGAAACGAATTCTCAAAAAAATTCGAAAAATCCATTATCCTGTTGCGAAATTAGGTTAGAACAGTGTCTATTCATTTAAGTATAAGTTGGGCTATAGAAGTCCAAATAGAGCATTCTAAAGGTTATACAAACTAGACCTATGAAGGATGAATATATTAAAAATTTAGCTTAAAATTTATTGCTTATTTATACCAGCAAAAAATACAAAATTGCCATGTTTAGTGAAGAATTATCCAAAGAAATTAGAAATATGAATTTCAATAAGTTGATTTGGGTAATTTTAGTTTAAACTTCGTACTAACCTAAAATGCCTTAATTTTATTGGAGTGTAGTGTTTATACATAGTATATTTGATCATATATGAATTTTAATGGGGGATATATATTTGTAAATCATCGATTGAACCGACTATCAATGGTACCGCAGCTCGGATTGGTTAAGCATAAACCTGTGAGCGGATTTTTACGTATTTTATTCTTTTACACTATATTATAAAACTTATTGTTTTATGCACTAAGAAGTAGTTTCATTGTTACTGATTTAAAATGGATGTGAATAAATGTTTTGTGGATTTCGGAATTTATGATGATTGTGATGAATTGAACATAATTGTGGACCAATTGCATTGCTTTATGGATTTTGTAAAATGGGTTGATTTGTGATTTCACAGTTATTGATAAAATTGTTTTGGAAAAATATTGTTCTAGAACCATAAGTTTGACAACATGAGTTTGATTTTGAGATACAGAAATACATTTAGGAGGGACGTCGATATGTAACACCCCTAGATGGCAAAGATTTTTAGGTATGTATTTTGGTGGACGACGATATGTAATGCCCTAAAATAACAAAGATAGCTTGTAGGCCAGAGTTGTATCTAGTGGGATGGCTATATATAATGCCTCTAAATACCAAAGATACAGATTTAAGGCCTTCGTAACCCCTTATCTCAGAGATGTATTTCGGCTGCCTGTGATATATTGGGTCGAGATACTAAAGTTACATATTCGGTGCCCTTGTGACCCCTTATCTTAGAGATATATTCTGGCTGTCTGTGATACCATGGGCAAAGATATTAGAGCTATTGGTTTTACTGTTTGATGATGATACAGTTTCAAAATGATTTTATTATAGTAAATTATGTTTATGTAGATATGTTTAAAATGATTTTATTATAGCAAAAAAGTTTAAGCATGATGTGTTTTCAATTTTATGGTGATACTGGTTTCAAAGTGATTTTCTGTTACATGCCAATTGTGAACATGATTTTGATTTGCAATTTTGAATTGAATTCATTTATAGCATAATTGGGTTTTCTTCTTATTTGTAAATTTTATTACATTATGATATCCATTCACTGGATCTCCCAAGACTCACCCTTCATATTTCCATTTTTATAGATTAGATACTCAGTTAGAAAGAGAGGAACGTTATAGTATAAAGGCAACACCTATAGAGGCAAAGATACGTACTGCAGTCACTATTACACATGAGTTCTACATGCATAGAGTGTTATAGTTAAAGCTAGGCATGTATTTTAGTATAAATGGCGTGGCGCCATATATTGTATAACATTAATGTATTATATTTATGTTTCATAGTCGGGCATATTGCCCTTACGCAATACGTGTATGGTCTAATATGTTATAATGAGTTTATAAGAGTTATACATATATTTAGATAGATAGAGATAGAGGCTTAGGGTGACGCTCAGGGTGATGGGAGATTTCGTTACTTGCTGGTAGCATCTCTGGATTTGGGGATGTTACAGATAAAAATATCAATTCTTAAAGTGCATTGATGCTGTGACTTAAATGACAAAAATTTAATGTATGTGTTGTGTTGAGTAGAATGCACTAAAAATGAAATTTTATTAAAGCTTATAAATAATAAGCTTTCTTTTTGTATATGTCAATTTAAGGCAATGATAAAAATATTAATTATTAAAGTGCGCAGATGCAGGGACTTAAATGATAAAAATTCAAAGTATGTACTGTGTTGAGGAGAATGCACTCAAAAGAAAGTAATGTACTTGTATGGACTTTCTGATATGAGATTAAGACATATACTTGTATGTTATGCCCATGACATTATGCCTCAAGGATAGTTATCAAACACATCCAGGTCATCAGCAAGCTACATCAAAAAGTGGTCCACTTTTGCCCGAGTGTCCCTCTGCAATAGAAACCATCCATTTGTGATGCAGCTTACTGATGACCTACATCATAGAAGACACTAATTTCAACATGATGGCCTTGGTCTTTTTTGTGGAATGGTTTCTATTGTGCATCTTGATTATGCATCACGTTGAAATTAATGTCCTCTATGAACTTATCCAGCTGTTTCTTCTTAATCCGTCGCATTTTAGAAAAGAACTTATCATGCAGGCGATGAATCTTCTTCTTATTCCTTGGTATTTTTCGTATCTATGGGTTATTGTCAAAGTTGAGTCTAGTTATTAGCCCGAATTCATACTTAGAGAAACGTATGAGATGACCAAAGGATAGAAACCATAATTGTTGCTCAGATTTTGTCCTTGTAGTGTGCACCCCTCTTAGTGGAACATTATATCTGTATCTATAGGTAGTTGTCAAAGTTGAGTATAGTTATTAGCCGAAATTCATACTTGGAGAAATGTACGAGATAACCAGAGAACAAGAGCCACAATAGTTGCTCAAATTTTGTTCTTGTAGTGTACACCCATCTTAGTGGTACATTGTGTACTAACATCCCCGAAAACACAAGATTCTACACATTAAGAAACCGCCCAAAACAGGAATAGGCAAATAAACTTTGCGTCTTAGTCAACTTTTGCCTTATC
The DNA here is from genome assembly GCA_035584115.1 of Cedrela odorata. Classification (NCBI taxonomy): domain Eukaryota; kingdom Viridiplantae; phylum Streptophyta; class Magnoliopsida; order Sapindales; family Meliaceae; genus Cedrela; species Cedrela odorata. The sequence goes on along the minus strand of JAXCLQ010017130.1, from coordinate 6,297 downwards.
TGATCGAGAGCCCATATGTAGAAAAACGAAGAATAAAAGCTTTTACAAACTACATAAAAAAAAGGAAGAAGAAATCTCTTGTTCAGCCTGCATGTTGTCTTCCCTTGACGAATTTTTCAAGGAAAAGTAGTATGCAAGCTGAAAACCCTCAATGAATTTGTTATGGGAAATATTTTGTTAACCGTAATTCCTTGGTAAATTTGTAGAACTAAAACAACAAACAAGCTGTAAACCTTATACTAATTCATCGAAGGAAAACTAATTTTTAACATACAAGCTAAAATTTTATTGTTTTAACAAATTACATGAATTACAAAGTTATTTTGACATGTCTATGATTTTCTAAAATTTATAAAATTTGATATACCACTTGGGATACATGTTTAGTATAATTCATAAGTTTTATGATTTTACAAGAAAAGAATTTGTTATGAATTTTCAAAGTGTGCACTACTAAAAATGATTTTATAGATTTTTTAAAGTTTAAAAGAAATATTATTGTTGACCCATAAAGATGTTATAATACTTTAAAACTTTAAAGGTTAGTAGCCATATATGTCAATATAGCCTCTATTAAATTTTAGATAATTTTGCTAAGGGAATAAAATATGAAAAATTAGAGAGTAAGGTCTATTTTGGAACTAAATATGATATAATTAGAGGTTAAAGTTTTAGATATAATTTGATATGAACGTATTTATGAGAGACTTATTGATATGATCCTAGGGCATTAATGTTAATATGTCATTATTTAAGGACGCTTCGAGGTAAGTAAGCCAGACTTTTGTTTTAAACGAATCACAATAAACATATTACTTATATGTATATTTACTATGAAAGTATTATTTCATATACATGTTATTAATTTTGATTATGTTCAATATGTTATCGATTTTAATTATGTTAAAAAGATTTGATAAGCATGATTGTATTTTGTGCATTGGCATTAAGCGTGAACATGCATTACGTTTTCATTGAAAGGAATGTTATTTATGAAAAGTGATTTGGTTACGAAAATAAGATTTTGTGTTGTCTTGGGAACTTGAATTCTTTACATGCTTAGCAGACACCTTGTATGAATATGTGTGGTCTTTCCTTTGGGATCGATTTATATGATAATTGTTTAATTAACCTAGGGATAGGTGTATGTGATATAAGATAAGAAAAGTTATTCTAAGTGATAATTGGATGAATGTATTCCAAGTACAAGTTTGAAAAGATGTTTAAAAAAGTTTTTAAGGCTTAGTGGAGTTCACTTGTAGAGCTCTGATTTCTTTTTAGTGGATTGGATTCCAATTTATATGTTCCAATCTGCCATAGTTAGATTTCCATTATATGTTCTGGCTATGATTTTTCTACTCCTCTATGTTATGTAAAGTCTCTAAGTAAAGTATAATAGAGATCGACTCTAATGCAAGTGAGAGATTGTTAGTTATATGCCCTAAATCCAATAAGAACAAATACGTAATTGTATATTATTACGTTGATTAATAAAATTGACAATTTATTTATAAATTTTGTCTATGTTGACTACTTATATATAAAATCCTTAGAATTATAATTAGAAAAATTAACTTAAGTCTAATTTATGAGATCCCGTCATTCTTAAATGTTCTCGATTGTAAGATTATCAAACTAGGACATTGATAAATCTAGATTAGATCAACATATGTTATGTTTACTTTATTGAAGAAGGAAGGTGGCTAATCTAATAAGCTACTAGTGAAAGTCTTCACTAAGTCTAACATATAGATGCTTGTTAGAGAACAAGTACATCGAACTTATCCACTTAAGATCCCATATGGAGTGTTATTCACTTGTCTATGGGGTTCTCTAAGTTACAATGGTATAACTGATCCTTAGAGTTAATGTCTTCATGATACCTTGTTTGTGGATCATATATGCTTTGACATTATATCTCTATCGTCCATAGTGAGATTGCGCATAGAGTAATAATTGGGCAATATGAAAAATATGTGAAGGTTATGAGAGATTAATAAAGAATTCACACACTGGATAACATAAAGTCGATATCCAAAGGGGCGCCATTTTGACTTAAGTGATAATATAAGTCCATGGCCATGGAGAGTCCTGAAAGGAGTTTCAGAAACTTTAAAATTATATTATCAATTTTAATCAAAAGTTTCAATAATCATGATTTAATAGAGTAAACATTTTTCATACTCAATCTTTGGTAGGATATGTATGAGATGAAATGATTGTATGATACGGTAATCATATACGGAATATGTTTTACTAAGTTTAATATTCTTTCTCAATTAGGAGTCATGATGCATTATTATATGCCGCTCTTAATCTATGAAAATTAGTTTCTTAATTAAAGAGTTAATTGAGGATAAATTAATTAGATTTATTTATCTAAACTTAAAAAGTCTATAACTAATCTCCATTGCCAATATAAGGAAGAACTTAATGGGTCACACACTAAAAAAGTATTGAAGAATTAGGGTTAAATTATGTAGATAAATGATTAAGAACTTATTGTTAAGTTCAATAATCTTTAAAAGTTTATTTAATAATTTTGGAAACTATTGGGGTTAAGTTATAATTATGCAAATTGTTTATATTTAATTATAAGTTTTCTAATTGATTATGATAATATTATTTAATTAATTAGATAACTTAAATAGTATTTAATTTTAAAATAGGTCACTAATAACATTAGAAATCTATTTAGTGACTTTTCTTTTAAGAGTTGAGAGAAAATTTTGTTTTGCTAAAAAATTCTTAAAGAATCAAAACCCTAGTTTATTTCTTTTCAAGAACTAGTATTGTAAGATCCCAATATCCAGAGATGCTATTAACAAGTGACGGCGCTCACCGTCACCGTAAGCCTTTCTCTCTCTATATCTATTTGATTGCAAATATCTTTATAATAAAATACATTAACATATAAAATAAGCGTAAAATGCGTAAGAGCGATATGCCCAACCATGATATATGTAAAACTCATTATTTCTTTTATAGAACTTATTACTATGATTTTAAATATGCTTATTAGAGTACTGAGTGTTAGAATTTTACGAAATGATATAAAGTAAATTTATAAGAGTATTTTTGTAAACTTGAAGATATAGTAGCCATGAAGGGTAGAATTGAAAATTTTATTATCAATAAGGTTTTGTTTTTAGAATTTTAGTTTTGGGTAAGAATATAACTAAGTGGACTATATATAAGGTATATATATATATATATTAGGCTCAATTTAATTAGTTAGGCCCAAGTCCAAGTCCAAGCTTAAATATATATATATATACACACACACACACACATATAATGAAATAATATAAATAAATAAATGAATAAAATATTAAGTTTTGTTAAAATTCTCTACACAATCCTAACCATTCATTTGCTCCAATCTAAACCATCCACGTGACATAATTTTAAGCATGTTTTGTAAGTTTTGGATAAGGATAAATATAAGCTAAGTTTAGTGGGAAATTGAGTGACAAAAAGAGGGCCATTGGATTTGTTAGATTCATCAAAGCCATTCATGTGTTTAATGAGTTAAAATATTAGTTTCTGACTTTTTCAAAATTGGAAGGAGAAGATTGCATTTACGGAAGAAAGAAGGCAAATTAGAGAAGTGATAAGAGAGTGGAAAACTATGAGGTAAAAAAGAAGGAAAATAAGGAAAAATAAAAAGAAAAAGAGACTTTTATTCATTTGGTGAGTTTTTCAAATGTTATTTGATTTGGGATATTATGATTTTATGTTTACTAAACTTATAATATTGTTAGAAAATGTATTATTAGAATTAATATTATTAATTTAAGTTGTAATTTAATGAATTAAATATGAATAATATTCTATATGTATTTAAAATGGATATAATAGGTGGAAAATTGAAATTGGTGGAGATTTGAAATGGTGGAGAAGAAGAGAATATGAGAAAATGGTTGTAATATATATATATATATATATAAATTTTGTTGTATAATTATTATTTGTGTAACATGCTTAATAAATTATTAATGTTAAAATTGTAATTAGGAAATTAGAGATGCATAAAGTTATATTGTTAATGTTAATTTGTAGTTAGGAAATTAGAAATTGATATTGTGTTAATGTGTATATAGTGCCTTAAATAAGTAGAATTGGTGGAAAATTGAATGATGGAGAAAAGAATGGAAGGAAGTGTAGTAATATATGTACATATATATATATATATAAATGTAAATTGGTGTTATTTGTGGATTTGAAATGGCGAATTATTGAATTGGAATTGAATGTCAGCAAAAATCGAATTAGTTACAATTTTCGATAGGCCGAGTTTGTGTGAAATAATTAGGAGTGTGGAAACTTGATAATGCCAGTGTTGTAAGAAAAAGATTGGCGAAAAACTGTAATATTTGACGAATTCAAAAACTTTTTGCCAAATATGTTTTCCGAAAATTGTTGTAATGTACATATATTTATGTATGTATGTATGTATGTATGTATGTATGTATGTATGTATGTATGTATGAAATAATGGAATGGAGTGAATATGGTAATAAATCTATTTTAGGAATTCATGAAATGTCAAGTTTGGAAATGTGGATGTTGTAGGAGTATGGCGACAAAAATTAATGCATAACTAAAATAGATTGTGTTAATTTGATTTTAGGTACACACTATTTACTAGGAACATACTCGGGGAGAGCAAGAACAGAAAAGTAGATTGTGCATCTATTTTAATATTTTGAAATTGTGCGATATTCACTGTTATGATAAAAATGTGATTTTAATGTTTTGGTATACTAATATGCTTTTATGAAATCTTTATTAAAAAATTGTGAATTTAAATGTTATATGTCGATATCGCATTTATAAAATAAATATGAAATGTTGTTGATATGTGAAATATTTGAAGAAGAATCCATTTTATGGCTTAGTTATTAGTTATGTTATTCTGACCTAACTGGGTCCGTGTTAAATACGAGGCTTGCAGGCTAGTAAGAATTTTGTTTAACGTATCGTGCAAATTTCTGTTATATGGATATAAAAATGACCGCTATATGCGAAACATATAATTACGTTTTGAATTTGGGTCACCATAGGTGCAGGTAGAACTAACTGACTAAGTCGTTTTGAATGTGTTAATATTATAAATAAATTCTATGTGATTGGAAAAGTTTGACAATGCATTGATTTGTTTAAACCTTTATATTCTATATTGCATCGGCATAAAAAAAAAGACTTGCTTGATTTGCTTACTGAGATTGTATTTTACTCTTTATTCTAAAAGTTTTATTTTTTAAATAATAGCACATAGAGGTGATAAAGGACGCAAGCGAATGTTACTAGGCATATATGAAAATTTTGGATATATGTAATTAATAGGTTAGCTAAGTGATAAGGAGTGTAATATATATAGACTTGTATGTATAAGAACTTTTGTTAATTGTAACTATTTAGGATTGGTGTAATAATAGTATAGCATGGTATATTTAATTTGAGAATGATATTTGAAGTTAAATATAAGAAAAGAGGTGCGACAGTTTAGTAGTATCAGAGCTTAGGTTATGATTCTGTAAATTTTAGGTTGATTAGGAAGTGTAAGAAAATATATATATATATATATGTGTAATAGTAATACAATAATAAATATATATATATGTAATAGTAATACAATAATAAATATATATATATATATGTAATAGTAATACAATAATAAATATTTGGTAATTATTGTTTAATTGAGTATAATTATGAAAATTTCATAGGATTTAACCTTATTTCATTTTGGATGTAGATGGCTAAGACTAAGTACGACCTATGGACATGTGTTGATAGTAGAGAACAATGTGCTTTTAGAAAGTGTTCTTGTGAAAGACTTGAGAAAACTTTGGGTGGACAGGATTAAAACGAGAGTGAGAGCCAGTTATAGAGGGTAATTAGGGAGGTTACATGTGGTTTTTGGACATTAATCTAGGTTTAGGAGTCTCTAAGGAAGTTAAGAATAACACACTTAAAGGCTTAAGAGTTTATGGCAAGGGAGTGAATCAAAATAAACTTGTGGTCTGGCGTATACACTGGATAATGAGGTATAATAATGTTTTTAGAACCACAAAAAGTTGGCCAAGAAAGGTGAATAGTAACTCATGAGTTGAGACTAGTGAGAGAAGACTGGTAACATTGGAACCTTTTTCCTTCAAAATAGGAACGTCTTTTGAACTGCCGAAGATAGCGAGGGATCCAAATGATTAGTGGAGTGTTGGGCCTAAATCTACTAGGATGTTTTATCTGTAGTTTTTGTTGGAGATATGCCATATAACCAATCGTGTCATA
>JAXCLQ010017109.1:0-35256 GCA_035584115.1 Cedrela odorata | reverse complement strand
GCTAAAATAGCCCCAATTTTACTTACTAATCACTTTCTTATACTAATTATTAATAATTTCATTTTACAAAAATTACAATTTAAAAATAGTAGCACTACAGTCTCAATCATACTCTAATTCATGTCAATTCTAGAGTCCAACTTCAATATTACTCTTTGAAGGCTTCAAAAGTAGCATGAATAATGGAATTAGAGGCTAAGATGATGTTATATATATTAATTGAGACTGGATCGATCTCATTTTCAAATATATAATTCCAACTGTGCTAGCCGGTGCATATTATGTGTCCATACTTGACGCTTGAAAAAACAATCGGAAATAGCTATAGCTAGCTAACTTATTGGGTGCTCCGATTAAGAAAGATAAAAGAGACTTAATAATTACCTTGACAAGCTCTATATATGTTGTCGGCGATTAATTTTCATGGATCTGTTATACAGACAGTATCTATATACCTGCTCAAATCTGCAAGCAGCACGGACCACTCTGTAAGCCCTGGAAACCCAACGATCAATACACCACATAGTTCTTCTGAAGTATAACGATGAACTCATGAATATCTGTAATATTATATTATTTATAGATTTTTTTATCATTATTTCTTCTGGAGCAACAGCACTGGATTAAACCAAAAGGTAAAAGTAAAATCCGCTCAAACAGTACCTGAATCTGAGCATCGGCCAGCTAAAGCACCTTAATTCTTGTTAATTAAATAAGAAACGTCGAATCCAAGCACTGATCCCTGACCTGCGCGCCTCTTGCTCGATCGGTCCTATCAGCCACGTGTTGCTTAATGCTAGTCTTTCATGCTTTATTTTTTTGAGCTAAATGATCCAGAAAAAACCAAAAATATGTATATATAAATATTATCTCATGATCTTTCAACGCAGCGATTCTCTTAACAAATACAAACGCGCGCGCGCGCACACACTCAGACTTATTAAGAAGTGATGAAAATTTATGCACAACTGCATGTATACAAGTCAAAGCTTACTATATATATGCATATTTGTTAATCTATTTTCAGTACTATATTACTACTCTCAATTACAATTAAGTGTATAAATATCATTGAATCTTTGAATATGCAGTATTTCTCATATATAGAGAAGCCAATAACAAGTTACTGTATCAATTAGCCTGATCATCCTACCCCAGGATACATGATATATGCGCATATATGCTCAACGGGTAGGTTAATTCTGTGTTCTGGAAACTTGTCACTTTCTGGTCCGCGAAGCACTGTATAAGGTTAAGAACATTTTCAAAAGTAGAAGCAAGATCTAGCTTTTTCACTGTCAATTTTCAATTAATAATGAAAGCGAAGATCTAGGGTTATTATGAGCATGTTAGCATCCTGAGCACTAAAATTTCAATAAATATTCCCACTTCGAAATTCTAGATGGTGATCATAAAGATAATTAATGATCAAAATGATTATTTAAGTCATGTAAATCAAGAAATTTCTGAAGATAAAAGTTTATAAATTAGAAAAAGCATCAATCAGGTGATCTAATCTTGTTTTAAATTTGGCCTCAACCTATGTTGTATGCAAACCCTATCATTAGTATTGGACTGAAATGCACGCCGTAAAAATTCCTAACAGGCTACAGCCGTGTATACTTAGAGAGAGAGTGTCTTACCTTGAAAAAGCCCTATATGTGGAAGCACTACAAAGATTATGATGAAGCCCCTCCAGAGATCTATATATATTTATAATTGATCGTCTCGTCTGCTGTTCAAAGAATATTCGTTGAAAATGAAAACCCTTTTGGATCACACTGATAAACCTAGAGAGAGAGAGAGAGAGAGAGAGAGAGAGAGGCTGTTAAATCTTTGGAAATTATATCCATCAAATACCCTCCCGTATATTGATCACTCTCACGTACAAACAAAGAAGGGAATTAAAGAAAAATTTACACAAACATATAGATATAGGGAGTAACCGTTGATTTTAATTATCACACACTTAAACAGAAAGATCACTGAAGTGAGTCAAAAAAGCCAAAATGGCATTCATCTGCACCTGCACCTGCACCTTCTTGAGCCATTTGGCAAGGCTTTTATGTGCTTTGGTTTTCCAATCAGAACCAAATAACACAGCAAGATGCAGGTGCAAATGCAGATAAAGGCTACATCTTAGCTTGCTGTACGTACTGATTACACTGCCACATCTCAAACAAAGCTATCTAGCAACCTTTTTTAATTATTTTTTTAAAAAAATTTTGTAACAATTACAAGCTAGCCGGGAGCTGGCAATTTATACATCTCTGACGACTTCTCGAGTGCTAGGGAAAACAGAAAGAAGATGAAGATTTTTAAATTTGACAAATATACATCATTTTATTCACAGTGGAAATGGAGAAAGAAGATAGTCGGTCAGTCATTTATTCATTTATGTCTTTTCTGTAGTCTGTTCCTCGATGCAAACCAGGCTGGTCCGAAGCCACGTGATGCAATGCAACTGATCACGTGGGATTGATAAACAAACTAATAGAAGATTGCCACGTGTCGTCCTCATCTGACAGTCCACCTGAAAGAACTCTTTAACCGCGTGGAAATGTTTTTCGAGTGGGTAATCTTGGACAAAAGAAGTGTGTTCTTTATCGGTCGCTCTCTATCTATCACGTATTCGCACAAACACAAAACGGAACTTTGATTGGAGAGGTAGGCTGTCAATGGGACCCCTTCTTATCCCCTCGCAGGAAATACCAGCTAGCGGATGATCGGAATCAGTAAGGGTGATTATGTTTATGTCTGTTTACTATATATATATATATATATATATGTATATTCATTCGATTAATGTGACAGTTGTTGTATTATTTACTATTATAATGTTACCACAACTCAGGGATACAATATTTTTTCGATCCATCGGTAGCTTTCATCCAAGTGGGTTTGCTGTCTATCATTTCAAGAACAACCGGCTAATGCATTTTGTTTTCGATCAGTTGCCCAGTGGAGGAAATTGGTTTATGTCTTTTCGTTTATGTTGAAATTATCCAATCATAATTGTCCTTGTATGCGTCTTAGTACATTTAGCTTTGTTCGTTCCTATCTTTTGATATAAAAGTTTTTAAGTTTAATGGAGATACATTTGATATTAAAGTATTATGACTTGAATTATAATTATTATAAGATGAATTCACTAAATTTTAAATATAAGTACAAGTGTTAGTATTTTTAAATAAATATTAGTGTTAATCAAACATTTTAACAATTATATTTTTCAAATAATTTTAAATATACCCTAAGTCTTTTTATCTTTATAAAGTAAATTTGATGAGTAAAACGAAACTGAGACTAGGGTGGATCTGATAGAATGAGATCAATAATAAAAGAATCGATCAAATCTACTTGAAACAAAGGGCTGGGCTCGATTCAGAATCAAAATTTTAAAATATTAAGTAACATTTTATTATTATTAGATTAAGGGATTATTTATTTTATAGTCACAAGTGTAAGTTTGACTTATTGTCAAGCATTCACATTATTTAACTTGTTTATTTTTTGTGTCGTCCGTGAAATATATTGACTTGCAAATTTAAATTTCACTTTTTTTTTGCCATATCACGAAATGAATTTGCTTATCAAAAATGTTTTAAAACATATTTAATAATAAATATTTTAAAACTTAATAATCTAGGCTCATTTTTATACTGTAGGATTATACAAATATTTCAGGTACTAACAAACTTTATTGATAAAAAATGTAGGAAAACTTTGACAAAATTAAATGGTATCAACTGAAGAGTGCTTACTGTAGCAATAAGACAGATGCTGAACCCTTTATATCACTCCTCCTAGAGTTATTGAACAGCAATGAAAGACACTTTTATCTTATTGGAGCTTTGAGAAAGTTAAGGTGTCTGATTAACAATTGTAATTCTATGAAGTATATCATAAGAATAAAATTAGATTTAGAGAATTTGTTTTAGTTTTTTTTTATTTTAATTTCAATTTTATAAATTATATTGTAGATCTCGGAAGACAATAATAAAACCAATCATACTCATCTGCTTTTATATTCTAGAATCATCCAACTTCATTTGCCAATAAGAAAGAACAGGTTAGGTTAGTATTGATATTGAAGAATAAATACGTTTATTATTATTGGAAATTTGATGTTTTCCTTGTAGCTGTGAATTTGAGAACTTGTATTCTGGTCTCTTGGTTTTATTGTTTTATTTCATCTTTTTATTATGGCTCAAACGAATATGAGCAGATTTGGATCCTTGTTGGAAACAATTTAAATTGCAGGAAATCGTTTTCAGATTTTTATATTAATCGTATTATGTCTACATTAGGTACTATTTCATATTGAGTATATAGTCTAGAATATACTTAATGTCCAAAAAGGTACAGGTCCAGAACGACCTTGTATAGAGATAAATAATATTACAAAATTTAACGTTACTCGAAAAGAGCTTGTATAGAGATAAATAATATTTCAAAATTTAACATTACCCGAAAAGAGCTATTTGAGTAGTGAGGGAGGCCCAAACTTTTTTAAAAGTCGAAACTTCTTAAGAGAAGTTAGAAGGCCTCGGGTATAAAGGTCTCGAGCATAAATGTTTCAGTTACAGCTTGTAAAAGTCTCAGTTACAACTTATAAAAGTCTTAACTACAATTTACAAAAGTTTCTGTAATAACTTACGAAGATTTAAATATATGATATATGAGCTCGTATCAGATGGATAAAAAAGTCTCAACCAAAGACTCCCGAAATCTCTCAACAAAAGACTCCCGAAATCTCTCAACAATTATGTGTTTATGAAGGATTTGCTTCTTTCTCGCATTTTTTTGAATTATTCTCTGACAAATTCTTACCAAGTGAAACTTATTATATAATAAGAATTTTGTGGATAAGCTTTACACAAAAGATAAGTGATCCCACAAAATCTGTAAGTCAATGCTTAGCTAATGAAATCTCTATAATCTTCGCATGATGAGATACTAGCTTCTGAATTTCATAGAATTCTATCCTGATTAAGGAACACAAACGTCTATAAAAAGAAATTAACGGCAATCAAGTACGACTACTGAAACTTTGGCATTGTGAATTTATATTCTCCTTAGTTTTCTCCAAAAAGTAAAACTCTAACTTAAACATTGGAAGATTTTCGCTAGATGACCGGTTTTTTATTCGTGAGATTTTGTTGTAGTCGTAGGTTAAAGAAAATTTAAAGAATGAGAGAATTTAAAGAAGGAGAGAATTATTGTTAGTGCACGAAATCCATTTAAGGATTTTTACGACATCAACATTTTATTATTTCATTACGGTTAGACATGTTGTATTACTACTTAATCTAAAAATTTGAAATTAAAGGTAAGGTTCAAATAATAATATTTTAAGTATTTTATCAACCCTTATGTGCAAGTCAATTTTATTTAATGGTTTTGTCTCGTAAATTTAAATTATTAATTTAATTTTTGTGTTCGAAAATCCAAATATCTCTATTTGTAAATATTTTTATGATGGCGGTAATATAAATGATTTGGATAACATATAAATAAATGCAAGTAAGAAAAAATATTTGTTTATATTTCTATATACATATTAATATAATCATATACATATTTTATGTTCAAAATTAAGTTGGAATATTTTTAAAGTAAACATCATAAAAATTTTCTTAAGTATCAAAGGAATACCAAATAGAAACGACAATAAATCAGTATTCACTCAAGTAATGAGACCTAATAGTAATGGGTATGTCTGAAACTACGCGCATAGTCCATTGCCATCATGTGTTATGTAAGAATTGAAGTCAAATTATTGAATTAATACAACAAGATTTAAGTCGTTTGCAATCCAATTATATCGCTCGTCAACGTAAATATAGCGATTTATAAACAAAATATGATCAAATGCATTAATTTATATCGAGTCATTTTGATGCATTTGCTAATAAGATTTACCTACCCGCAAGTGAGAGAGTATGAAATTTGTATATGATTACATGCTCTTATGTTCCAAAAAAATTCATATTAGACGTGGTTTGTTCTATATACTTTTAGTGTGCAGTAAATGCATGTAGACATTGATTCTAAGAATGAACACTTGTAGACTTGACATATTAGCTATTTATCAATATTTGATTTTGTGAACTCGTAGTAAATGATTTTGTAATAGATAATAAATTTGTCTAAAATAGTTAAATTCAACAAATTAAGTATTAATTAAAAAAAATCTAAATTTAATAATAAAAGGATTTTGAGAGTTTAAAAAAGCAAACCAACTATTTAGTTTTAAATATTAAAATGTAGCACAAAAGATGTTGAATATCACCCTTTTTATATCTAAATTTTTGAGTTGGAGTTTAATATATTTTATTAATTTTTTTAATTTCTTTTAATGAATCTCAACTAAATGAGAAAATTTATTTTTTAAAAGAAAAAGTATAGTAAATTGAGAGAGGGCAAATTAAGAAGCATAAAACTTCAAACACACATTGATTACAAAAAAATAACTTAAAACAAGCATGGAGCCTCACAACAACATGACAATTACTTGCATAATTAAAGAATGGCACATAACTTAATTCCTCCCATCTTACAATTTATTTCGTAGTCTCAACTCATTGCTAATATATATATATATATATATATATATATATGTTGGCATTGTGGACGGCAGGGCCGGGCACGGCGGGGTAGGGCCACTATACTTGTCGTACTCCAATTGCAATCGGATTCTACTCATCATAAATTTGATGTGTCTCTCAATCTTATCTTTTATTTTTATTATTATTATTTCGGTGTGATCTTGACATTTGTTAGATTTTGATGGACTAAGAGGTTAACAAGTGAATAAGATTTGGTGGGATCTATGGGAGAATCAAACGGACACAAACAACCCAAAAAGTGAAGGGGCAAAAATTATTGATTGAAATTGATATTTTTTGGTCGGGCATGATCTGGGCCCTCAAACCTAAAATCCAGCTGGCCCGTGTACTTGTTTTAGACCCCTACGTGCAAAGTGTTCTTGTTGTTGATAAGATCAGTCATCATTCTCATATTAAATATTCCTAGTTAAATGAACTGTGTCTCTCTTAACATAAAATTTGAACTAATTTAAAATTTAAATAATTTTGAATATCACAATCAAAATAAAATGTTTACATTTATTATATATATCAAAGTATTAAATTATTTATTTTTTAAAATAAAAATATTTAAAATTATATTAATATAAATTTTGTTATAATTTACGATGTTCTATGGAAGTAATAAATAAATATTCCTAGTTAATATAGTGTTAATAATTTTCATTACAAATTAAATCAATTTCATATTGTTTGGGAAGAGGCTCGTGGCATGGATGAACCCCAATGAGCTTTAGACTCACAAAGTGTAACACAAAGTCTCAATCAAAGTCTCACTAAGGACAAGTGGAATCCGAAGCCAATCCGAGCCTACGAGATTCTAGCCATGATGTGACAAAAATCTCAAACATGACAAGGTTTAAGACCCCCTAAGTTCAACAAAAGGTATCAAGCTTAAACACAGAATTTCGAGACCTCTTTCATCAACAAGAGTCTCGGGTACAACATGACAAAGATTTTGGATAGACCACCAAATATGAGGTCATTCTAATTTGAGAAAGAAGGTCTTAGGTAAAAGATTTCTGAGTGTCTCAACAATTACATATAGCCATAAGATTCAAGTTATTTCTAAACTCTTCCATAATAAGGATTCGTAATCCAGTAGATGTATTATACAAATAAACTTCAAAATCCCGTGATTTTCAGAATATCAATACTTATAAAGTTAAGTTTTTGTGATTCTCGGAATGTTAATATATTTGGAATTACGATTTTTAGAGACCTAATGACGAAAGAAGAAAACAACCTATAAAAGGTAACTAAAGGTAACCTGATAAGTGGGGACACACATTAGAATACAAAACATTCTCTACACAAGTCTCAGCTGCCAATGTTTTATTTCTCTGTTAAAACTAAAAAGTAAAACCCTGACTTAAATATCAGAGGATTTTCGCTGGACCACCAACTTTTACCCTTTAAATCTTTTTGTGATTTCAGGTGAAAAAAAGATCGAGTAAAAGAAGAAGACTGATTATGGTGCACAGGATTCCTACAAGAATTTTAATGCATCAACATCTAGCATCGTCTGTGGGGACCTTGAACAAAAAGCTTAAAACAAAGTGATCAAGAAAAAGACCATGACAACAATGCAAACTTGTACAATCAAAAAACGTACAACGATAAGAGGAAATCTAGAAGGAAATTCTCTTGAAGCAATAGCAACTGCTAACCTGGATAACGGCAATCACCAGCCACCCCTTGAAGATGTAAATTGTGATTCAGAAGCCTCATCCTTTCACCAAAATCATTTCAGTGGAAGAACGAAGAAACTACCCAGTGGATCCAAAGATTGGCCAACAGTGAAAGAAAGCATGCGGAAAAGACTGATAAATCCTGACATTGGCGGAAGAAGTTGCAAAGATGAAAAGAATGCTTCAAGACAATTTATTTGGCCTAAGAGTAATTGTATCATCAGAGATGATGGAGAGTAGTACTCCTAACATTTTACTCACCAAAGATCATGATATGAACCCTGGACAAAATACCTCTAAGAGAAGGTATACTGCTGCAAAAAAAGGAAAGGTAAAAGTCTCCAACTGTCCTCCATAAAAGCCCCTAGTGCCCAAAAATGACAATACTACTTTCAAGTTTATCGGTAAACCTTATCCTGATTCTCAATACCACCCGATGACCTGGCGACAACCCGCAAAAGCAAGCAAGAATACAGCTCGGGTCTAAAAGATATAAGGGCATTCCTCAATCAAAAACTTCAAAGAGAGAGAGAGAGAGAGAGAGAAATAGAGAGAGCTCTAAATAGAGCGAATCTTGAGAAAAAAAAAAAGCAGGCAGGGAACGTGAAAAGGCTAATAACCTTTAGACCAACGTTAGGAGATTGGTTGAGGAATTAAAAAATTAGAAGAAGCAGGACCAGAGAAAGAATGTCGAGCTGATGTCCTACTAAAGATTGCATTCTAAATGTTCATTCTCTCTAAGAATCCTAGATCTTGTTCTCCCTAGGAAGTTTAAAATGCCTCAGATAACTCCTTTCACGAGAAAGACTGATCAGTCCTTACATATGAATTTTTTTAGGGAGATGATGTTGATACAAGGACTAAAAGAATCTCAGATGTATTATTTGTTCCTATTAATATTAGAAGGGCTAGCGAGGAAGTGGTTCAAAAGCTTGACCCCCAACAATATTCATAACTTCAATCAACTATACGGGGTGTTCATTGATGAGTTCAGAGGAGCGATAACTAGTCTCAAAATCCTGAACTCATTACTATTAATGAAATAAGAAGAAGGAGAAAGCTTCAGGAACTTTATCAGGATATATCATGAAGAAGAAATGGAATTAAGAGCATATCACCATCCCTTGGTATTAGAAGCTCTCAAAAAATGTCTACGAGTAGACCATGGAAGGTACGCCATATGAAAGTCATCTATCACTACTTACGAAGCAACTAGAAGGAAGTTATTGGATGAGATCAAAATTTAGGACCATGTCATCCTTAAGCTAAAGGAAGAAAAAGCATTGAAGCCATCTTCACATAACAAGATGCGACCCTTGAAGCTAGATAACAGAAGGATACGAGATGATAGAAAATATTTCTTAGACTTCGACAAAAAGAAAAGTCAAGTGACGGAATAGGTCAGAACTGGGAACAGAAGGGATGATGTTCCATCAATGGGACAACACTCTCCAAGAAAAGATGAAATGAGAAGAGTGGCCTAGGTTCATGAAGCGAGGATTTTCACACTGTTGAATGTATCTCTCTCGCAAATTCTTTAAGAAATCAAAAGGTGAAGAACTTTGTTGGTGAAGCCTCGCCTTATAAAGTAAAATCGAGTGAAAACGCGAACAACAAGTTTTATGAGTTTTACCAAAGCACTAGGCATCTGGTAGATGAATGCTTCAACCTCAAGGACCAGATCGAAGTCCTTGTCAAAAATAATTATATGGCGGATTTTGTGGCAAATAATAGGGAAGGGTTCAGAACCCTAGATCAAAAGGCTGAACGAGAAAAGATGTATGAGCATCAAGCGATGGTAATCTTTGGAAGAACTATATTGGTAAAAAGCTCGAATAAGGCAAGCA
Organism: Cedrela odorata; assembly: GCA_035584115.1. Classification (NCBI taxonomy): domain Eukaryota; kingdom Viridiplantae; phylum Streptophyta; class Magnoliopsida; order Sapindales; family Meliaceae; genus Cedrela; species Cedrela odorata. The sequence goes on along the minus strand of JAXCLQ010017109.1, from coordinate 25,107 downwards.
AAAACTATTTGATATATTCATTGCCCAATTCTGCTTCGGATGGTTATATTATGAACGTAAAAACCGATAAGAAGCAAAAAGTCATCTCAGTCTCAATTATGTTTACGAATGAAGACGAGGTCGAGGTACACTACCCATATGATGATGCCTTAGTAATAACCCTAGCAGTGGGAATAGCCTAAGTCAGCCAAATATTGGTAGATATGGGAAGTTTAACTGACATCATTTTTAAGGAAACTCTAGATTCATTGGGTATTAAAGATTTGAGGCTGAGACCAATGGAGATAACTCTGTATAGTTTCGGCAAATCATGCATCTACCCATTAGGCATAGTACAACTGCCAATTATAATAAGAGATAAGTCCTATCAAAAAACCATAATGGTTGAGTTCCAAATAGTAAATATAAAGATACCTTATACAATGATTCTTGAAAGACCTTTCCTTAGGTTTACAATGGCAGTAGGAAGCATCATTACCTAACACTGAAGTTCAAGGCAGGTAAAGGTATTAGCATAGTTAGATGGAGCCAAAAGGAAGCCCAATCATGCTTTGCCACTTTCCTTATTGTATATCAAAGCTCTTATTGGCATACTCAAATAAGAACATAGAACAAGGATTGGTAATAGAGAGCTTAGGTAAGGAAGCAGGTCAGGGTAGCACACCATCAGTAGTGGAGCCGGTGGAAGAATTGAAATTCGTAATCCTGAACAAGAAAACTTGCAAAATATAGTCAAAATCGTATCACATCTTCTTAAAGAGCAAAAAGAAGTGCTTAAGGACATTCTGAGACATCATATAGATGTATTCGCATAAACGCACAAAGACATGTCTGGAATGGATCCACAAGTAATCGCTCATCTGCTCACAATGTATAAACTTGTAAAGCAGAAGAGACGATTGTTCAATGCAGAACGAAGGGAAGTTATGCTATTGAAGTAGAGAAATTAATGAAGTTAAATTCATCAAAGAAGTCTATTACCGAGAATGGGTGTCAAATTATGGTAAAGAAGTCAAATAAAAAGTGGAGAATGTTTGTGGACTTCACAAACCTGAACAAAGCCTATTCGAATGACAACTTCCCACTCCCCAGAATAGATCAGCTAATGGACTTAGTAGCAGAGCATGAATTATTGAGTTTTATAGACGCATTCTCAAAGTACAATCAGATCAGAATACATGAGCCAGATTATGAGAAAACTACATTTGTAACTAACATAGGGTTGTATTGTTATAAAGTAATGTCATTTAGATTAAAGAATGCAGGGGTTACTTTACAGAGATTGGTTAATCAAGTTTTCAAACTCTTAATTGGGTTAACCATGGAAGTCTACTTTGATGACATGATTACTAAATCGTTAAAGGCTCATAACCATCCAAAGCATCTAGAAGAAACCTTCTCTTATTTGAGGAAGTACAACATGAAGCTAAATCCTGAGAAATGTGCATTTGGAGTCTAGACAAGTAGGTTCTTAGGGTATATGGTCAATGAATGCAGTATTGAGGCTAATCCATAGAAGATAAAAGAAATATTGAAGCTTAAGTCCCCTACCATACTCAAGAAATTACAAAGCCTAACAGGAAGGCTAGTTACACTGAACAGATTTCTATTTAAAATAACAAACAAGTGTTTTTCATTCTTCAAGATCATGAAGAAGAGAAAGAAGATTGAGTGGACAGAAGAATGTGAAAATAGTTTTTAGGAACTGAAGCAGTATCTTGCATCGCCACCATACTTAACAACCCTTGGAGTTAAAAGATGTGCTATATCTTTACCTAGTGGTGAACGACCATTTTGTAAGCTCAATTCTTGTAAAAAAAGACTCAAAGAAAGTTCACTAGCTTAACTATTACACTAGTAAGGCATTGTTAGATGTCGAGACAAGGTATTCTCCCCCTGAGAAGCTAGCGCTAGCATTAGTGGTAGCAGCAAGAAAGTTACAATCTTACTTCTAAGCTCATCATGTGATTTTTTTGACAAACCAGCCCTTGTGACAAATTCTCCACCGACCTAACCTATCTGGCCGACTAGTTAAATGGTTAATTGAGCTCAGCGAATATAATATCTGCTACAAGCTTAGTAAAGTCATGAAAGGGCAAGCCTTGGCAGACTTTATGGCAAAGTGATCAATATCTAATCATCGTCTATTAAATTACAGAAGGTTCCTTGGATCAAGTACAAGGGAATCTACTTGTCCTAGACGTGATAGAATCGGTTTCGAAAGCATAAAGAGGGGGAGATGGAATTATTTTGGTCAGCCTGGATGGAACTGAGGTAATGTATTCGTTAAGGTTCGACTTCAAGATAACTAATAATAAAGTAGAATACAAGGCACTGATCGGGAAAATTAATCTGGCTCGAATGTTAGAGATCAAAGGCTTGGACATTCACTGTGACTTCCAATTGATAGTAATTCAAATCAACGGGTAGTTCCAAGCTCGATAAGGCAACATGCAAGCATACTTAGGCAAAGCAAAGCAGCTCTTAAGTACCTTGAAAACGGTTACATTAAAGAAAATTATGAGATCAGAGAACTCGAAAGCCGACATTCTAGCCAAATTAGCCTCTACATTCAAATGAAGAACCCTAACTTCAATTTATATCAAAGTTTTACAAGAAAAAAACATTAAAGTAGGAAGTGACCAACTCGTCATAGCCGAAGTTAATTCTTGCCATTCTTGGATGGATGAGATAAGATTTTATATCTAAGAAGAAAACCTCCCGAAAGACAAGGATGAGGCAAGGAAGATTAAAAATAGGTCTGCAAGGTATACTATCGTTGATGAAGAGTTATACAAATGGGTGTTCAATACTTCTTATTTGAGGTATCTAAGACTTGAGGAGGCTACATGGATTTTGGAAGAGGGCCATCACTGAGCATGTGGTGGTTATAGGGGAGCACCTTCTATGGCGCACAAAGTTTTAAGGCAAGGGTATTATTGGCCTACTCTCTTACAAGATGCAACTTAGGTTGTGAAAACTTGTCATTAGTGCTAAGTAATTAGTGATATGCTAAGACAACCTTTAAAGAAACTAACTTCTTTCTTAAGCCCTTGGCCATTTTTTTAATGGGGATTGGATCTCATTGGCACCATGCCTCCCGTTTGGGCTAATACAAAATACGTAAGAATGACCATTAATTACTTCACCAAGTGGGTGAAAGTTGAGCCATTGGTTAGCATCACCTAGAAAAAGGTAACGACCTTCGTTAAGCAAAATATTATCTATCAGTTCAGAATACCTTAAGTGTTGATTGTAGATAATAGAAAATAATTCAACAACTCAAACTTCTGGGCTTTCTGCGCGAACTTTTCAATTGATTTCAGGTTTGTGACGCCTGCTCATCTAAAAGTAAATGAACAGGTGGAAGCAACGAATAAAGTAATCAAGAAAACACTCAAAAGAAAGCTAAGAAGGAACAAGAATGCTTGGATTGATAAGCTTCTAGAGGTCCTCTAGGCCTATAGAACAACTTCAAAGGTAGTCGCCAGAGAAATCCCTATTGTTTGACCTTCGAGTGTAAAATAGTGATTCCAATCGAGGTCGACGTACCAACTTTCTGAATTAGCAACTATAATGAGATAGATAATAACCTAAGTATATGTTTGGAGTTAGATCTGCTTAAAGAAATGAAAGTTTAGGTGACAGTGAAGACAGAGGCCTACCAGCAAAGTGTGGCCAGGTACTTTTCATATCAGAGACTTGGTTTTGAGACATGTCACCTTAAACACTAGGGTGCCAGGAAAAGGTGTTCTAGGGGCTAATTGGGAATAACCTTAGAAGGTCACCCAGATTCTAAGACCTAGAGTTTATAAGTTAGAGTCTTTTGATTAGATTAGGGTTAAGAAGCCATGGAATACAGAACGACTAAAGTTATATTACCCTTAATGATGACCTGAGATTTGTGAAACTTTTATCCTGAAAGTAATGCAATAATCTTATTTACAATTTTTTGACGTCAAAAAGACTTATAATAATAAGGATACACTGATAAACAGGTAATCCTCAAGTTAAAGGACAAAAGAATCTCATTCATCTCGGAGTAATATTATCCAAAGTTCGAATAAGCCTTAAGCTTGGCCTCAGGACATACAAGAGCATAATGATTTCTAGATGACTATGTTTTACTTTCACCTTGAGATAATATCATTTATACACCTCGAATAAGTCTTGAGCCTAATTTCATGACGTACAAGAGAAAAACGGTTCCCAGGTAATTATGTTTCACTTTTATCTCCGAGTGATATTATCCAAAGTTCAAATAAGCTTTGAGGTGGACCTCAGGACGTACAAGGGTTTTATAATTCTTAGATGACTACCTTGAATAACTTCAAATCAAGGCAATAATATCCAAGACCTATGTAAGCTTTAAGCTTAGGGCGTATTAGGGTCAATATAGTTCCTATTTAAAGACAATTTTCTTCCAAAGAAAAAGGATCAGGAGACCGACTTGTAGCCGCTCGAGTTTAACGTTCTCAGCTCAGTTCAAGTCAGATTCTTCATAACATCAATTAGCATTGATTAATTTTTTATAAGTTATGCAAAAATACAAAGTATGAAACACAACAGATAAGCAAAAAAGTAAAGAAGTCTACATAAGTTCATAGAAACACAAGCATTCAGTCATTTTTGTCGACCTGGTAGCGATAGAATTGGATGGAGCATCAGCCTAGTCATTGGGAGGATTAGAAGAAGCATTGGTTTAGTTGACAGGAGGATTGGAAAAAGCAACTATTGCGTTATCATAGAGGCCTTCATCCTTGGAAAGGATGTTGTCTGAAGAGTCTTCACTTGGAGGTGGAGGCCCAAGTCCCAAGGCCTAGTACAACTATTTCAGGTCAAAGTCTGTATACTTGCTACAGCTTTAAGGTTGTACACCCAAGTATAGGTTGTCTTAAGTAATAAAAGTTTGGAAGTCTGAGTGTCAATCCACAAGGAATTAATTATATAAGTATACTAAAAGTCCAATCATTCAAATGTTAAAAGAGTTGTCTTAATGAGTTGGTTCTTATAATAAAATTTCAATATTATTAAATAATAGAGCATTGAGATCCACTTTGAAGAAATTTATAAAAATTATTTTTTATCATTTGTAATAACTCAATTAAAAATCAACTAAAGAGTGATCCTAATTAGAAAATGAAACATTTAAGCACATTAAAATACATTTTAAAGAAAAATACAAGAAAATAAAATATTAACCTTTAAATTGATTTGTGAAAAACTATAATTTACTATACTAATGAGATGTAGAAAATAACAAGTATTCAATGTAACATTTGTTAATAATGATTCAAACTCTTTAACAAACCAAAATACTTGCTCTTGAAATGTAGAAAATAACAAGCATTCAATGTACCATTTGTTAACAATGAATCAAGTTCTCTGACAAATCAAAACACTTACTCTTAAGATGTATAAAATAAAAAGTATTTAATGTACCATTTATTAACAATGAATCAATCCTCTAATAAATCAAAATACTTTTGAGAAATAAAATTTACTAAATTGAAAAATTTTATATTGAAGAATAATTCAAAGGATAAAGGAATGAAAACTACAAACTCAACAAAATTTCACCCTAGCCCTACTTACAAATTTAGAAATACATTGTAAAAAAAAAAGATAAAATAAAGAAATAAAGATGTTAAGAGATACCAGCTCTCTAATACAAACACTTAGTTATAAGAAAATACAAAGGATAAATGTCAAAGAAGTTTGCTAAGATTAGGCAAGTGTTGGAAGAGTTTCTTTCACACGTATTTGAGTTTATTGGCCAATTAGTCGATGATACATTTAGAATACAACTCTGACTAAAATAAAAAAGTTATAGATATTTATCTTATCTTTCTATAACATCTTCTTTCACCGTATTGGAATTTTCATTTTGGGAGATACAAACCAAATTCTGAGGCATGTTAGGCTGGGCTGTGGCTGCATTTTAGTTCTGTTGAAGCCCATTTTTGACTATCTAAACGCTTGAACTGGTCTAACCTTTGGCTTACAATATTGTGAAATGATAAGTCCATGATTTAGTGACTCAATAATTACATCAATTGGATCTCTAGACTGATAGATATGCCTATTATACGAAACTAGCACAAAAATCGATCATTTTTCACAAATTAGACAAACACTTATTTTGAATCTTTAGATGTTTATTTTAAAGGAGTTAATGACATTTTAAAGTGTAAAATGATAATATAAACTCTCAATAAATGTATACTTTTAGTATTCATCAATACCGGCCTTCGAATGTCTCATAGGTCAGGTCATTCTCTTCATTTACTCGAGCAGTAACCATGTCCTCAACCACTCTTCAACTTCTTCAACTTTTGTGGCCAAGAACTTAGATTTTTTTCTCTCTCAATCTCTAAGCTCTGCTCAAGGTCTTAATATCTCTTTGAAACCACGACGAAGCTCCTGACACTCAGCCCTGGACTTGTTCATATCAAACTCGAGAGTGCTTATCCTCCTGCTTGACTTATCCTAAGAAGACTCAATGGTCGCCACCCAGATCTAGAGCTCTTCCATCTCCTGAGCCCATTTTGCCTTCTCGGATTCAAATTGAGTTTGTTCTGTCGCTAGTTGCTCTTCGGGCTTTTCAGCTTTTCCAACAACCAAGCCTTTTTTGTTGTTGATAGACATAAAATAAAAAAAAAAAAAACCCTTCTCAAGAGCTTCTCAGTGTATGGTAGCAACATACTGAAGCTGAGTAGATCATTGCAAACAACCAAATATTAGGCAAAGTAGTAAAGGTTTATTAAGTAAAGAATATGACTCTAACTTACACGACTGAGTCATCTTAACACGTAATCTATAATTCCCATGGGTATAGCAGCCAAGAGAGCGTCTAACCAACAAAAATGCACTCCACCTACTGATTAATAGAAATGAGGAGATAGTCGAAGAACTCCCTTTTCTCCTTAAAGAGGTCTTAAGTGGTGAGTAAGGGATGAACAATATTGCCCTCACTAGCCTCCTTAGTTGATGTCCCTTTCTTCCTCTTTGTCTCATTATCTTCATCCACGAGCACTATCTTCCTCTTAAATTTTCCCTTGTCCAGTTTGAGGGCAAGAAAAGGTTACAAGTCACTTCGAATCACAACCCTTCTAAAGGAAGAAAGAGGAACATTTCTGGGAGCAGAAGACCCAGCAATATCTTTGGGAGCAGAAGTCTCAGCAACATCCTTGGGAGCAGAGATCCCAACAATGCCCTTAGGGGGCAGAAGTCTTAACATTGGTCATTGGAGCCTTAGAAGCCCCTTTAACTTTCTTGCCCTTAACCAATTTCCTTGGGGCATCCAGTGGGTTTTGCACTAGTTTCTTTAAGGCCATCTCTCCTGTTGTAGAAAGAAGTCATACAAGAGTCAATCATCATGATATGACATAAAAGATAAGAAAATAAGATTGCTTACCAGCTCCGAGTCTTTTCTAAGGTCAAATTGCCCTTAAAGATACAAAAAATTACAAAACCTTAGTAGATCGGGTCAGCATCAGAAAGAAAAAATCTTTGGCTAGACCTTGAAGACCTGACCATCTTAACCTTCTCTAAGTTTCAAGTGAGAAGCTCTAGTTGATCACTACAGTTGATTGCGTCCCCAAACAATCTAGCCACCTAGACATTATTGTCAGAATTTCATTCACCACTGACAAAAAATCACATATTCTTCCAATCCTTGTTATAAGATGGATTACTCGTTATGAGATTGCATTTTTCAAGTTAGATCTGAAGGTAATACCACCTAAGATTTCTTATTATGTTCATTTTCAACAAATACATATATTCAATTTCCTAAATTGTGGGAGCAGAATCCCCCTACAAAATAAACAAACTCGACAAAATCCTCCAAGTTGAGGTTCAGTTAGTAAGGAGTAATCCTAAAGGACTCAAAAATCCTAGTAAAATAGTTTTGAAGTGGGAGTTTAACTCCAAGGGAAAATAATTCTTTATTAAAAGAAATTTTACTGTCAAGAGAACAACTAGAAAGTTCATTAGCCTTAGGGGCCCTAAGATAAATGCCCTCATGGATATTATAACAACGGGTGTAGGTTTCTAAGTCTGGTTCCATGATTGTGGAAAGGAACCAGTCTGCTTCAAAAGCTGTCATTTATTCCCTTGTCTCAAGAGCAAGAGAGAAATTAGAGACAATGGTCAGTTCTTCCTCGGAGTTATTTCTGCTGGAAGTAGTCTCGTTATCACTTGAAACAGAATCCATTTCTGTTCACAAGGTGGGAAAAATAAATTGTTAAGAGCTGCTCAGTTTCATCAACAACGGTCTACAACCCTAGAAAACTATTCAATGTCCATCTCAGTAACAAAAATCCCAAATCACTAAAAAGATTTTGGGGGATGTGAAAACTTACTAGTTTTTGCTAAAATAAAAGAGTAGTTTGAACAAAGAATGATCATTTGAGAATCGCAAAAAAATCTAGTCCTTGGTAAGGTTGTCTACAATGAGAAAAGGATCGTTATCCAGAATGAAAACAGTCTTGGCACAGTGAGAAGAAGGTTGCAGTCTAGAATAAATATGGTATTAGCACAGTAAGAAAAGATCGCAGTACAAAACGAAGACGGTCTTGTTAAAGCAAGAAGAAGGTTGCAATCCAGAATGAAGACGTAACTAAAGTTGAATACAGAGTCTAAAATATTTTTCGTTTCAAATCAATTATCATTGTTCTCAATGGTGTTGACAAGAAATGGATTAAACATGGAGTTTGATTTCTCTAAGTTCTTCCACTGTAATGGCAAGTCTAAAGAAAGCTTGGATGCAAAGAAAATGCAAATAATAGTAATGAAAGAATAAAAATGGGGTATTTAGAAGAATGAGAAACTCTAACCATTGATATGATGAGGAGATGAAGGAACAGGATAAAGCCACATCAGGAAGAAGATTAAAGGATAATCATCAGAATATGGAAAGAAGGCGGCAATAATGAGGATAGAAGAGATCTTTTGGGACCTGAAATGACTTTGCCTAGTGGGTCACTCGAAAGCAGACACATAGATGAATTTTTAGGAGATTCGAGTTAAACATTTAAAGTTTATGTATATACGGGTCTTTTCAGGTTCTGACCTTTAATTTTTATCAACATATTCTTGACTAAAAACTAGGGAGTTTGATATTTGGGAAAGGGCCTAGGGCATGGATAAAGCCTAATGAGCCTTAGACCCACAAAGTGTATCATAAGGCCTAGCTAAAGTCCCACTAAGGATAAGTGAAATTCGAAGCCAATTCAAGCCTACAAGGCCCTAGCCATAAAGTGACAAAGATCTTACTCACGACATGGTCCGAGACCCCATAAGTTCAACAAAAGGTCTCAGGCCTAGACGTAGAATTTCGAGACCTTCTTCATCGACAAGGGTTTCGGGTATAGCATGATAAAGATTTTAAGTAGACTACCAAACCTAAGGTCATTCTAATTTGAGAAATAAGGTTTTAGATAAAAGATTTTTGAAACCTATCAACAGTTACGTATTGCTATAAGATTCAAGTTCTTTCCAGATTATTCCATAACAAAGATTCGTGGCCTAGTTGATGTATTTTGCAAATATGACTTAATATCCCGTGATTTTCATAATATCAATGCTTATAAAGTAAATGTTAATATGTTTGGGATTATGATTTCTAGATTCTAAATAATCTTAACAAGTTTGAATATCTAATAACAAAAGGATAAAGCAGCCTATAAAAGATAACTAAAAGTAACCAGATAAGGGGAGACATACATTAGAACACACAACATTCTTTACACAAGTTTTGGCTGTCATTGTTTTCTTTCGGCCTAGTAGATGTATTTTGCAAATATAGCTTAAAATCTCGTGATTTTTGGAATATCAATGCTTATAAAGTAAGTGTTAATAAGTTTGGGATTACGATTTCCAAATTCTAAAGAATTTTAATAAGTTTGAGAGATCTAATGACGAAGGAGAAAGTAGCTTATAAAAGATAACTAAATGTAACTAGGTAAGGGGGGACACATATTAGAACACACATCATTCTCTATGCAAGTTTCGACTGTCATTGTTTTCTTTCTCTCTCAAATACAAAAAATAAATGTAAAACCTTGTTCTTTGAATATAAGGGTAAAGTAGTCATTTGTATGACATTCATTTCACACATGCATGGTAATAGTTAGTTGACACATTAACGAAGCTTAGGTGATTTAAGTTATCTCATGGTATGAGAATTTAATGAATTAAGCGAGTTGAATTTAACATATATTTGGGTTTTGTTTGTTGCCCTATGCTGAAGCATTTGGCGATTCGCTAGCCGATTAGTAAACAGGGTCAAGAGGCAGCGCCCTTATGAGAGATGGGGGGCAGAGCCCTAAAAAGGCAAACGAAATTAGTGCTAAAGAATGAAAAGAAAAATGTCAAAATTTATTATGAGCGTGAAGAGATTGATATTTGGAATGGAAGTATCAATACATTTTGAACAATGTATCGATACGTTAAGGTTACATGTCAAAACTTGATGAAGGGATCGATACCTTTGATGAAAGGTATCAATACCTTGCAAGTCAAAAAATTAGGAAGAAATTACAAACTGACCAGATCGATACCTATGGAGAAATGTATCGATACAAGGTAAAATAGAGAGTTCAAAAATAATTACGAGATGAACCAGATCGATACCTTCATCAAAGTTGTCAATACATGTTCAGACAGAGAGTTTGAAATTAATTATAAGTTAGACCAGATCGATACCTTTATCAAAGGTATCGATACATGGCAAAACAGAGAGTTGAAAAATATTTACATATTGAACCAGATCGATACCTTCAACAAAGGTATCGATATATTTAAAAAAAGAGATTGATACATAAAGGAAAATGTATCAATACTGAAGATCGATAGAAATTCCATAATTGAATTCTTAAGGAATAGATCGATACCCAACCCAAAGGTATCGATACCCAACCTAAAAGTATTGGTACATAATCCAAAAGTATCAATATATGATGCTAATCTAGGTGAAATTTGACGGCTAAATTAGTCTTTTTGCCCATTTCTATAAATAACCAAGAGGGGGATTCAACCCCAGTATCTCTTTCACTCGTTCTCACACTATGTCTCTAAAAATACCTCCGTCGTACTCTTATTCGATTTTAATCAAATCTTTCTAAATATTTGGCTTATTCATTCAATATATGTTGTCAAGTGAGTAACCCCCTTTCTTTTTTACAAATTGGTATCGATTTTAGATCGAAAACAACAAGGAAGGAACTAGGGTTTCGAAGAGAATTTGGAAGTTTTGCATTCTAACAATAGTATGCGATTTCTAAGGACCTCTACAGGTTCCAGGTAGGCTTATTAAACTATTATAAGCTTAATTTTAAGAATGTGAACATGTTAGAAACTTATGGTTCACTGTTCATGTGAGAATTATATTGATTTTCGCATAGAAAATGTAAAATTAGGTTGATTTACAATAAGTAGAAGTATATGATGATGATATACATGCTGGATATTATTTTGGAATGAGTAAATTCGTTTTAGACGAAAATGAGGAATAGAAATCTTTACTGCCATGGGATTTTATTGATAGAAATCGGTTAAATGACATCGGTTAGGAAGCCTCGTGGTGTGTCGTGTGTCAACTAAGGGATCGTAGCTATGTTTTCCACTAGCATTGCATTTAATGCATATACGTTAAGTTAATTGAAATCGTGAAAATTCACTATATGTATGCATGTGTAGTGTTAAGCTTTGAGAATCTGCGAGAAGTACCGATTAAGCATGAGGATCAATAGTGGGAGTGGGTACTCTCCCCTTTGTTATGAATAAATTTATATAAACAAATTATGTAAATAAAATATATGTAATATTATATGTACGTTTGTGTGTGAAACAAGTGTTTTGAAATGTTAAAATAAAACTTGAAATAAATATTTCACATGTGTTTTACTTGGATATTAGGATGTTCGATTATTTAGTCTGCTGTTATTAATACTTTGATTATACATGCTGAAATGGCCAAGGGAGGCCTGATTAGTTTAAATGTTTTATAATCATTGTACAAATAATTTGATTTGAATTATGCATGTACATTGGTGATGAGGTCGGTAAGGCCAGTTATTGTTTATTGGTTAATGGGCTATGTTATTGACTATATATATAGGGAGATAGACTACGAACGGATCTGTTGAGAGGCCGCATAGGTGAGTGGAGTCACAGTGGGACTGATATAAGTGGGAGAGGCCATGGTAAGCCTACTGTGTGTCGTGCATGTATGTGCGATTTTAGAGATTTTATATAAAGTCTTGGCGGCTTGATAAGGATCTCATGGATTTGACGGATTACGAGGACAGTCACTCATATCACTAAGTGACTACTCAGGGCCAACATTAGTGAGGCGGGTTTATTTTGTAAATTGTTTGTTTTCTAAGAAAATAAATGATTTTACAAAGCATGAGAATGATTTTCTATTTAATAAATCTTTATTGCGATTTTTTATTTAATAAATCTTTATTACATATGGTTTATACATGAAAAGTCCACTGATGGTTACGGATTTTGTCCTGACTAAGGTAGCGTGTCGAAGAGGTATGGCCAGCCTAATTGATTGTTTTAAAACTACTTACAGATCAATAAAATATTTTTTAATTGTTGATTTAAATGACATGTAACTGTACATATGTATTTTGAGTACATTGTGACATAAATTCTAATATCTATATTTGAAAAATGTTTGTGCATGTATATGTATTGGTATGTATGTATTTACTCACTAAGTATAGTTGTATACTCATTTCTCACCAATTCAGTTTTCAGGTTAGGCGCGTTAGTCCTTGTGATGGTAATAGAGAGCTTGAGAAACTCTTGGTAGGTTTTCTATCTTGATTCACTTGTATAATTCAGAGTTCATTGGATATGCGTTTTTATTTGATTCGTGATACCTAGAAAATATGTAGAGTATTGTATTATAACTAAATATTATGTAAGAATTGTTATTTTGTTCAACCCATATGATAAATGATTTTCTATATTGATATTTTATTTTCTAAATATGTTGTGAATGAATTGATCATGGAGATCAATTCTTTAAGAATATTTCTATGGATAGGAAGTATATTTTTAAACTATTTTCAGGAGAATAAAATTTACATGTTAGCTTTGCAGGCTCCCCTTGATACGTTATGGGCATAGAGAATGTATCAGGAGGGTTTGTAGCGATTGTCACAGATGGACCTAAAGGTTAGGACGTGACAATAAAACCCTGACTTAAGTATCGGAAGGTTTTCACCGAACTACTGACTTTTACCCTTTAGATCTTTCTGTGATTTCAGGTGAAATAATGATCGAGCAATTGAAGAAGACTAATTTTGGTGCACAAGATTCCTAGAAGAATTTTGTTGCATCATCACATATGCTCCTAATTAAAATATTATTTCGCCTAAATAAAATTTTACATAAAATTTAATAATCTTTTAGGAAGAAGATATGTAAGTTATTATAAATACATAAAAATTAAGAATAATACATTTTATCAGTACAAATAATTAAAATCTTGATTAATAAATTTACGGGAGTGATAGACAACGCATAAAAAACAATATGTATGTTTGTGAAAGGAAGAAAAGTGTTATGAAAATGAGTAATAAATATAAATTAATTAATTAGGTAAATATATTTTTAAAAATAATTTTAATAACACTATTTAGATTTATTACATTCAACCAAAAAGTAATATATATATATATATATCAACAAATTAAATATTTAAAAGAAAACAAATAGTGTAACTTCTTTGGTCAAAATAATTTTTTAATTTTAATTTTTAATTTTTTAATTACAACTTACAAATAATTTATGAAAAGTTAAAAAAAATTATTTTATATCAAGAAATTGAAATTTTAAACTTTGGGAAAAACAACTTTTAAACTTCTTAAAAGAATCATTTATCTAAAACTACCTCAAATTTTTATATATTTTTCAAATTTTACTTTATTCATCTTATAACATTCACCTAAAATATTTATGTGCTAATTAGTTTAATTAGAACAAGAGATTTAGAATTCAAATTAATTTCACATGAAGGTTGGGTAGGGGTTATTTTTATTTCTTGTAATGTTTAGAATTCATACTAAAAAAATGAAATTTTAAATAATTTTTTCTGTTGAGATAATTATATCAAAATTGTGACACACAATCAAACAATTAATAATTTTTTTGTTTGTTAAAAACTTATTTATAAAAGCTCTTCTAATATAAATTGTAACTGAGGAACATCTATGCAAAGAAGAAACTCAAAAAAAAATTTTGGATATGTTTGAAAATATTTTCGAAATATATATAATTGATCCAAACACTACCAACTAATGACTCATATCTCAAGTTTGAAAATGAGATCGATAACTCCCTCCATGTAAACTGCCTTAAAGAATTCATTAAAGAAGATTTCAGCAAATCCCATATAGTCATAATAATATATACTTGCACCATAACCTTTTAATCACATATAAATATTCTCCTAATAACTAATATTGTTATTTTTATTTAAAAACAAAATTAAAAATAATAAATATGCCCAATAGGATAAGATTATTTTTAAAAAAATTATTGATTAATCAAAATAAATTATTTTTAATTTGTTTAAAATAATTAAAAGAAAACTTAAACAAACACTTACAATCTAATGTAACATTATTATTTGATTGCTATATTTGTCACGTTTTTTATTCTCATTAATTAAATTAACTTTTATAGTTTCATTATTAATCTTATCATACTTATGACTTTGTAAACAACAGTTTATGTGAGGAGTTTGTATCCCTAATATTATTCTAAGTTTATTTAGTTAATGAATCTATTAAATGACATAAGTCTATTAATTATAACACTATTTAAGGCAAGAATGTTGATAGTCTTTTGTGATTTAATAATGAAATTCATTTAAGGATGGGAGAAAGTAACACCCTGATATAAGTGATGAATATTTTATAATATAATGTTATAAAGTATAGGGATTTGAACATAAAACAATTGATTGATGTCTTGAGCTTGTCAAGAACTGTAATTGTACAATAATTTACAATCTATAGAAAGCTAATGTTGGGATAGATGAGTAAGAAATCTATAAGGCATATGGCTGCACTTGTGACTACTTAAAGAGAAATCGTATTAGATTTAGGAAATGTTTGACTTTAAAATACCAAAAGGTTATAACCTGTATATATTGCATAGTTATCAATATAATTCACTTTGATCAAGAGAATTAACGAAGCATAAGGGATTAATGGGTTTTTGAAAAAGATTATGGAAGAAGTTTTGGCAAGTATGAGACTTGGATATATTATGTTAATGACAAAGCACTACGATATAAGGGAAGACTTTGTGTATTTAACAACCTTGACTTGAAGAATGAAACTTTGGTTAAGCCCATAACTCTTAATATATTATTCATCCTGGTAGTATGAATATATATCAATATTTTTGAGTTGTTACTGGTGGATCAATATGATGAAAGAAATCACCAAATTTGTTAGGTAATACTTAACATATTAACAAGTTAAGGCAAAATATCAAAAATTGTTTGAATTGTGTAAAACTTTGTTAGCTCTATAATGGGAAATGTGAGCACATAACAATAGATTTTTTCGTGGAGTCATGAAAGACATAAAAATGCTACAATGTAATTTAGGTGAATTTTGATAGGTTAATGAAGTTTTATATTTTATTCTAGTGCAAACCACTTATTCCATGGATACATATACATAATTGTATATTGTTGAGATTTTGAATTTAAATAAAGTGCTTATTTTCATCATCTTAGAGCAGAGATATGAATTTCACATCAATGTTTTGGGAGAGTTGGCACAAAGCTATCGGCATGAAGTTGAACTTTGTTTATGCATGTCACCTATACACTAATAGACTCAAAGGAAATTTTAGAGTTCATAGTTAGTTGACTAGGTGTTCCTTAAGATTGCTTCAAGGAAATGATGATATCATATTAGTAATTGTTAATATGGAATTGATGATATCATGATATGTGAAGTGTATTTTTGATAATAACCAAAGTGATTGAAATGTAAATTTAAATTTACGGATAATGAAATGGATTTAGATATATTAAAAATAAAAAAAATTTGTATGTAAATGCACTTGTGATCAAACTAAACAAATTTATGTAAGAAGTGTGTTTTTAGCTTAACAGGATCGATATTTCTGTCATACATATCAATATATTTGAAAAGGGTCGACACCTAAAAGTAGAGAGATCGATAGCTTACAAAGTCAACAGCCTCATATGAAATCACCAAGTCAAACGTATTGATACTCAAAGGAAGCAAACTGATACGTTTAGAGAGAATCAATACTTAGTATTCCAAAGAGTTGGAAAATATTTACAAAGTAGATTAGATCGATACTCAAGTAAAAGAGATCGATACTTCCTCAATCCGAGAGTTCAAAATTATTTACGAAGTGGACCAAATCGATACAAGTGATAAACAGATTGATACTTCGAAATTTCAGAAAGTTCATAAATAATTACGAAGTGAACAATATCGATATCAATGCCAAGACAAATTGTTGTATTCCAGATAATTCAAAATTATTTATGATGCAAGCCAGATCGATATGCTAAAAAGAAAGGATCAATACTCGGGATTGAATCCAACTTAGATTCAAAATTTACATAAACAGATTGATACTTCCTAACATTTTAAAGCTCAACGATAACTTTTGTAATATTTATGGTAGACATTTAATGCACCTAATTAGGCCATTGGACACAAGACTTCACAAAGAGAATAAATATAAATAGAAAAATTTAAGGAGAAGAGAATAACAGAGTACATTCCTGAACATCAGTGAATATTCATCTGCCTTTCTAACGTAAACAGTTTTCATTTTCTCTCTCTACTATAAATTTGTTTATTCATTTATTCTTATGAAGAGAAAAATATTTGTATGAGCTTATTGATACATTAGCTCTAGTGTGAAAGTCTAAAACATAAAAATTCACTTTTGTATTTTATTAGGTTCATCTTTATCCGAATTAAACGAAGATTGTATTAGGTTTCCTTTCACCTGAATAAAGAAGTTGTCCAATTGTCCTTTACCTTAGAATGAGTTTTATTGGATTTCACTTGACTCGTATAAACAAGGAGATAGTCGAATCTCGATAGTAAGCTAAAGCCGAAAGAGTAGATGTAGGCCCATATTGCCGAACTACTATAAATTCAGTGTTTTTTTCTCTCTCTCTACTGTTTTATTAATTTCAATGCATTACATACATCTTAAGTTTTAAATAAATCAATTCACACCCCCCTTCTTGGGTATTGCCAACTACGACAACAAGGAGATGTTGTATATCGAATTGTTCTTTCTCCATTGTTATCTAGAATTTATGGTATATTTCATGTGTCTATGCTATGTAAGAACATTCCCAACTTAGAACGTGTGTTAGTTATGAACCGCCCCAACTTAAAGATGTTCTAACCTATGAGGACACGCTTATTCAAGTTTTAAATTGCAAAGAGCAAGCATTGCATACTAGGAAGATAATTTTTTAATCAATGTTTTATGGTAAAATCATTCAATATAAGAAGCAACTTGGGAACAAGAAAAGGAATGTGAGAGAAGAATTCCCAACCGTTTGATGTATAAGGTATGTATAAATTTTGAGAACGAAATTTCTTTTAAGGTGGGGAGAGTTGTAACACCTATTTTTCCTAAACATAAACTATATAGTTATTATATATAGATAATGAGTTATGATTTTATAGAAGTAAATATATAATATTGATAATAATAGAATGTTTTAATAATAAGTTATAACTTTTCGGTAAAATAAATAAAAAAAATAAAGTCAGTGACTGAATTAAAAATTTTCAATTAATATAAATTATCCTAAGTTGTGTTTAGGGTATTGTGGCCGACTTTGAGAAGAAAGAAAAGAAAAAGAAAGAAAATATGGAGGAATGGATTTTAACCTTGAAAATTAGTAAGTTTCCTTCTTATTTTTATTTTAATTATTGGTATCAATAATTATTATGAGTTAGTATGCAATTTTTGTTATATGTCCATAAATGATTATAATTATAAGATTATAAAACATGATTTGGGGTATTTAAGCATGAAGTTCTTGTAATACTAGATTAATGGTTATTGTTTATGAAAAATGAATAGAAGAAAGAGAAGTTTTGCAAAGTTGATATATAACAGTAGATCAGTTCGTAAATTTTGTAAAAACTCATGAGTCATGAATTTGGAAAAATTATGTATATGATAAAATTAGACATCTATAGGTTCTTGATGAAATTTGTTTCATTCAAAAATATCAAGTTTTCAATTTTTAATAAAATTTTGAATTCGAACTTAGGATATTGAAAACTACTCCTTTTTTGCAAAACGTCTAAATGACAAAATTATTTTGGTTAAACAATTATCTTCAAAAATTATAAAATTTTATACACTGATTTATAAAGGTGTCTATCATATCAATATTAAACGTTTAGTGTTAAATTCTATATTTTCGAATTGTTATAAATTTTTAAATGAACGTGATTCATTGTAGAAATCTGTTTGGCAAAATTGAAAAATTCAAAAGCGAAAATTATTTAAAATAGTTATAGTCAGAATTTATTTTCAAATATTTTATTTCTTTACTATCTATATGTCTATATCATCTCTGAAAAATTATATAATATTTGGACGAGTATTCTATTTTCTAAAAGTTAAATATTGGAAACTACTCAACATATTTTCTGCACTGTTATGATAAATGAATAAGATGAAAATATGATAAGAAATAGTTTTGTATAGATTTAGGAGTCAATATATTTATATGAAATTAACTCTGATTCCTAAAGATTATGTTCTGATTTCATGATAAAAGAACGTCGTTTAATTATAAGGAAAAATTTTTAAACAACATAAGGTTGGATTTTAGCAAGTTTTGAAATATTAAGTGATCAAAAGGAATTGATGATGTAATTGGTACAAGAGAGATCTGATGAGTTATATTTTTTTGATAGTGTATACGAAATTTATGAATGTTAATATTTGATTATAGATCTAAGTGTTTAAGTTAATTGAATTATAATCATCAAAAGGTAAGAATAGTAAACTTTTTAAAAAAGAGTCACAATAAACATATATATGTGTTTGATCATGTTTTCAAAATTTTTTTTCAATTATATGTTATTATGAAAGTACTGATATTCACATTGTTATGTGTTGTTGTGATTGTTTATAATTATGTGTTATTGTAATGGCTTTTAAGTCACTTGCATTGGCATCAAGGTATGAACATATACATTATGTTTTAAGTTATAATAAAGTGATTTTATAAGAAAAATGTTCGTGAAAGTTTATATTTGTGAGCTAGGAAATCTAATTTCATTACTTACTTAGTAGATAATTACAAGTTTATAAGATGTCTTTATATGTGTGATTATTTTTTCGGGTTTGGTATATTGATAGTTATTATTAAGTGTTTCGTATGATATGAGAGAGCCTTTTGAAAGTACCCTTGAGTATAGTGTGTCTTTATATTCGTGTGACGACGTATTTTTACATGCGGAAGGACTTACCTTTAATCTAGGTAAAAGAGTGGTTCTTACGTTCGGGCATAAGTGTTTATTATTTTTGAAATTATATACCTCACTTGGATTTACCCAACATATAGTATGTCATCGACAAATAACATTGGCTCAATCAATAATAAGTAAAGTCCTACTAAATAGTAATTGAATAAAAATATTCATATTAAATTTAAAAAAAAAATTACAGTATTTAAGTGTTATAAAAATTTTAAAATGATTATGGTTTCAGCTCATGTCATATCATGTGTATACATTGTATATAAGAATGTATGGATTTTGTGTATATGAAAAACTAGTATATTTACTGAACTTAAAACCCATTACAGTTTATTGTGATTTCCAAATAATTGAAATTAAGTACATAGCAAAAAGATTTGACTAAACATTTATTGTTCCTTAGTTCTTTACGATTTAAGATTTTTACTATTGTTAAGTTTTGTAAATTGTTCAAAAGTAATTTTTGTAATTAAATAATATTTATAAAAATATATGAATTAAATTTTAATACTTTTGTGTAATTTAAATATTATAATTTATGAAAAAATATACCTCAAATTCTTTCGAATTTAGAGGCGTTACATGTTCAATAATTTGATCATGGTCTAACTCACAAGAAACGCAAGGATTGCTACAAATTCTAAGCAAGATTCTCGATCGTGTCCCTTATTGAACAGTGAGCTGATTGTCATGAATAAATCTAAACATGCAGTTATGATTCATGAACATGCAAGATCTTATTATATACTCATGGTTTTAACATAACTACATGAAAAGATGAGCCATGCACATATACAATTTAGAATGAAAGTAATTATGGATCGTTGGGGTAACATATATACATAACATGATCACATGCTTACATAATAAGCATGTGCATATATGGTGTCAATGTTTTAATAAATATAATGGGCTATGGTGCATTCTACTAGGCCATATTTCCCCACGTATATTTGCATTTTATCCCACTGTTTCACTATAGTCTCTAACTTTTTTTATTGTAATTTTCAATTTTTCTATTATAATTTTTAATTTTTAATTTTTAAAAATACAATAAAAAAATTAGACATTCTAATGAAAGAGTTGAATATTACAACAGAAAAATTATAAATTATATATAAAAAAAAGTAGGATAAAAAAATCTTAAGATGCAGTTTAATGTACCATAATCTTACCCAAATATTATAATAGGTATTACAATTAAATAGCATTTTCTTGTAATATATATGGATGTAGTGACGCCGATTGCAGCCTTTCCACACATTAAATAACACATGTTGCAATTTCATGCATTATTTTTTATAGTCAATACTATATTTATACATATACATATATATATGCATGGATGCTGCCAGCATGCACGTTCAGGCAACAAAATCTGAATTTTAGAATCACAATTCACAAACCCTCGTTAATTATCTAATATTTCCACTTCTCATCAAGATCTTTTCGAATTGTTATTAGTGGAAATATTGCCTGTAATTAATGCATTGTTGTTGCTCAATCTTCTTGATTTATGGAGTGATTTTATATTTTATATTTTTATTGTCACATTCAACTTCGATCTCTTTTAATTTCCGTAAATTTGGCCTTGATGATCCTTTAACAGTAGCATGAAGACCTTACATTCTTCAAAGTCCTTAGCCTACTGTAGAAGTAGTCATGTCACGGAGAAACTAAATAAAACAAAATTCAAATGATATATGAATGTCATTATAATTATGTCTGCTTTCAATTTACTTTTCTAAGCCCATGAATGCATTTTTCATTCGGGAAGACTTAAAAATCTCCCTAAGACTTTTGTTTATTAGCCGTGTTGGAAGCAAAAAGGAGGGATTGGCTATGTTCCGTTAGAAGTAACTTGTATTTTAAAAAAATAATTATTATTATTTAAATTTTAAAATAATTTATATAAAAATTTAAAATAAAACTTAAAATATAGTCAAAATTTTAGTATTTTATTTTTTAAAAATTTTTATATAAATTATTTTAAATTATAACTAACAAATTTTTTTTTAAATATAAGATACATTTATGCTCCCAATAAAGTACCGTAGCTATATCAATAAAAAAAAAAAAAAAACAACTTTGAAAAATTGTCTAAAAAAGACTCCTTAATTTTATTGCCGTAACATCTTGCACAATAAGTTGTTAAATATCCACCACAAATTTGCTTTGAATAATATATCGCATGCCCTATCAACTATATATCTTAGATAGTCATAGCATGTAATGATCCCAATAATGACCTGAATTTTTCTTGCGAAGACTTTGATTTTCTCGTCTTACTGGTGTGACTTGAAGGAACATGCTAACAAAAAGTCATGTATCATCATTTCGATAGACACTTTACGAGGCTCATTTTATAATGTCCTTCTCTATTTCACGACTCTCTAAGAGGATGGGAATAATTTTGTTTTTCTAGTAGAAAACAATTTATTTTTCTAGTAGAAAATAATTTATTTTTTAAATAAATATAAAAATTAGTTTTTAATTTTTAATTTTTAAGAAAAATGTAATTTAGATATAATATAATTTTAAATTAGTTTTTAGAAACAATCCAATTAAAAGTCTGTCTTTTTTTAAAAAATATATCTATATAATTTTTAAAAATTTATTTTAGTACCATATGATATATCGATTAATTAATTAAATTCAGTGGTCTTCAAAACTAGCAAGGGTAAAATAAAATTTGATATTTTTTTCTTTTCTATTTTTTTTCTACACTGATAAATAGAAAAAAAATATACATTTTTATGACATGATATATTAATAAGTATTAACTATTAAAAGTTAGGCTATGTGTATTAAGTTGTGTAATACAACTCTCTTAACATTTTTATTATAATTTTTAAAAATTTTAATAGTAAATTTTAATTTTTTATTATTTATATATTATATTTTAAAGAATTATTTAAGAATTAGAACGAATAATTTGGAGACTATTCAATATATTCGGTTGTAAATGTAACGCGATCTCAAATTAAAAATGGTTCTTTGTTGATTGTTCTGCATTCCATTCAAATTAATTGGACTTAAAACGACATTTACCACCAAAGTCATGGATTAATTCCTTATAGTTTGATAGATGCTTGTCGTGGATTTGATGGAAAGCTATTAACAACTTTGTTTTAAAAAGGGCAAAAAAAAAAAGAAAAAAAAAGAAAAGAATAGATGGAACCAATTAAGTATCGGACATAATTTGTTCGCTGTGGCCTTGAGTCTCCCTTTCTCTTCTTTGCTTTATTGGTTTAATTAGTAAGATTGGCTTTTTATTTGTTTGAACTAATTTGTATGAATTGTTAAATTAATAATTGTTAAAATAATAATAATAATATTATTATTATTAATTTTTTTTTTCTCTTAAAACACCGTCATCATGGATTAGTTGGCAATGCTATAAATTGAAGTCAAGAGATATCGACCATTATTTATTAATATATTCGTTTATCTATGTTATTTTATTTATATGTATTTTATATTTTAATTCAATTAATCTACATCAATGTTTCTCTTTTTGCTCCCAACTATTTAACAGCATTGCATTACATTATGCGTGAGCAACTGATTGGTAATATATATATATATATATATGTAAATAAAATAACATAGATACTTTAATTTTCATTTTGTATTTTATAATACTCTTGAAAATTATGTTTAATAATTAAGGTAAAACTATGGAATATACTTTAATCCACTTAAATTTATCAAAACTCACATGGACTTGAGCTCATGCAATCATCACATCTAAAGGAGAAAAAGAACCTTTTGATCACATGGAATTGGAATCAAGTGTAACATTCTTAGTATTAAATGAGAAATTGATAGTAAATTTTATTTTAAATTATTTCGGGACTTGGTTGGTAAGTGGTAGATAGAAATTTGAATAGTCATTTCCCTTTTCTTTTTACTTACCTACACGTGTCACTTTTCCATTCATCACTTAAAAAGATAATATGAATTTACCAAGACATGACTATATAAAGATTTGTTTTCTTTCCTACTCAAATTCAAAAAGTGCTTTTGGAGTTTGCTTTCTTGCCTTTTTACGAAGGTTCCCCTTTCTTTCTTCTTAGAGGCAGACAAAGAGATATACGCTACACGAATGAATGCATGAGTTGAGACAGTAATTGTATTGTATAATTTAGTGTGTTGGAATGTGGGATCATCATGTGTACATGCATGATGCATCACATCATACTAAAACACAGTGGCATCATCATTTTGCACGTCGTTCATTTCTTTTAAAAGGTAGGATGCTCGTGCGCACTACACTACATACACGACTAGTTAATTAGTTAATGCAGGGTCGTGACTTGCTGCCTCTTTAGCTTAGTCTTTAACGTTGCAGAAAGGGTAAATCTAATTCTAAGCCGCATTCAGTGAAAGGTTATTCTCATTTATTATCAAATGTAAATTTATTTCCACTTGCAAGCAAATAAATAAATGTAGTAAACGGGGCAAGGAAATTACTCATTCTTTGTCAGTTGACAATCTGGCAGACACCATTTAACTCGCCTGGCCTCGCCTCAGACTCAGGTCCCAACTGTGCCAAAGCATGATTATCAATTAATTTTTATCTTATTTTTGGCTCTGCCCATAGTGAGACCGATAAATCAAACTATCGCGTGACATGGTTATTATATTATTAAGTTATATGTACAAATATGCAGAATATGGGGGAAGCAACGCCTTACTGAATATTACAAAAAGATAAATAAATAAATTGAGTATAAACCTTTATTCAATTTTTTCAAATTTTAAATTAAGCTTTGCATATTACGTAATATATTTCATTAGTTTCTCAAATCTCACATTTAAAATCCTAATTTTGACAATACAATTGTTATGTCATTACATAACCGTTTATCACATTTGATATTCATAATTTTTGGATGGCGCGTGTTAGAAATTTGCCTTCAAATGTGCGTAGAAAAGGTTCCGAAAATTTCAGCTCCACTAATAAGGCAAAAGGCAGGCACTATTAGTAAACGAGTCCGTCCATCCATCCAGCTGTATAATGTCCTATTGTACGTTCAAGGAAATACAGCACCGCACAACGACAACAACATTGGTACTACTCAATTTCAGCCCCTGCCTCTATCCATCACACCTAATACGTACACGCACAAGAAAATAAATTTAAAAAGAAAAAGGAGAAAAAGAAAGTTACCCGTGTTTCCCAGGTTGATCGTATAGTAATCGTATTACATTGTTATATATTATAGTCATATTGTTTGTCAACAATTGGTAGGTCCCACTCTGTGGCCAAGTCTCTTTTTCCTTATTTCGTTTATCCGGGACCCTCGTCTCTATGCCTGCTTGTAATTGGTAATCTGTGGTTAAGAAATTCTAGTAGTTTCAGCGTGCGACTTGCGACTGTAAGGAAACAAAGGTTATCTATTTGCTAACGCTGAATCAATTTCTATCGTATAACAGCAAATAGTAATAATAATAATAATAATAATAATAATAAATAAATAAATAAATAAAGGAACCTTGTAAACTTGATATCTAACAGTAGAGCTAGAGATATCTACTTAAATTT
>JAXCLQ010017079.1:0-35271 GCA_035584115.1 Cedrela odorata | reverse complement strand
TTTTTTTAATATATAATAAAAAAAATTATAATTTTAATTTTTATAATAAGTTTTTTTTTATTATTTTTATTTGTAATTTTTTTTATCTTAATTAATTTAAAATTTTTTTACATAAATTTATATATTATATATTATTTATTATTATTATATAATAAAAAAAATTACATAAATATGATCAAAGATCAACCCTCTTATTTATATAATATTTTTATTATTATGGTCGCCAAAATCATCATCTAGTAATAGAAAGCTAAACTCTTTGATTACATGTCAATTCTTTATGAACTTCGTTTATAGATTGGAGATAAAACTTCACACGCATCCTAACAGTTAACTAACTCATCTCAACAGCGGAAAAAGCTGAAGCAGAAAAATTAATAAAGGGATATAAACAAAAGTCAGAAAGTTGTAACTAAGCTATGATACAAGAAAACAGAAGAAGAAGCCTCTAAAAAGCAGCAGCCAAATGCGGGGGTGATGGAGGCCTTCCATGAAAATAACTAGCTGGTGATGGTTTAGTCATGTTTTCTCCCTCCTCTTCTTCTTCTTCTTCTTCTTCTTCATCAGCATCCCAAAGAAATCGAGCATGTGACGCTAGCACATAACTGCACCACAAATTATGCAAATTCAATTCAACGAAATCCCACAATGATATTGATAAGAAAAAAATTTACAAATACAACTATCGCTACCAGAAAGCCTTGTTTTACCAACAATTGCCTCTGGTTCCACAAAAAAGCAATTGGTTTCATCATTTACCATACCTAAACCTAACACTCTTATCGTCATAATTCTATTAAACTGTAATTCCTGGTATCTTTAACAAGCAAAGAATGGTTCTCACCAGTCATCAGGAGTAGCTTTAACAGCTTGCTCAAAATACGTTTCAGCTCGAGTAGCATCCTTATGATTCTGCCATATTAAATCAGCATACATGGACAAAACATTTCCATCATTTGGATTTTCCAAAATCGCTCTGGCATAATACTCCTCAGCCTTCACAAAATCCCCACGAACCTGTATCCATTTACCAATCAATCGGAACAGAGGATTCACAAAACTGTAAATAATTCAATTGTTACATCCTTCCTGCCTTTGTTTGTTTCAAGGAAGTATCCAATTTATCCAAATGACTATGTTAACACAATGCTACAACAAATGCTTAGAAAGAACTTTTAACACCTAATTACGTTCACCAAACAATGAAATGATGTAGAAATCATGAATTAAAATCTTTGAAATAAAAAAGAGAAATTTGAAGCATCAGACATTATACCTCTTTCAAGAACCTTGCGTAATTGCTAAGAAGAAGCGGGTTTCCAGGATTAGCCTCGATCATCTTCTGATAATAAACATCAGTACTATTGTTCCCATTATTATTCGAGTCCCAAGAACCCCACCGACCATTTCCATCTCCACCATCTGATCCACCGCCACACATATTCCCGCCGCCGCCAAAGATCCCACCACCCACCAAAAAACCAATCTCACACCCTTGATTCATCAACCCAGAATCTGAAAACCAACCACCATCATAGGACGCCGTTTCGACCTCGTCCTCTTCCTCTTCAAGCGCCAACCCACCGAGGATTTTGTTGGTCTGTCTCTTTTTTGGCAATGGAAGGCTTAGTAGATCGGTCTCAGAGAACGCTCTCGTCATACTTTTCAATGAATCACTAGGAGAAGGAGAAGGAGAAGAGGCTGTTAACGTTATGGATTTGGTTCTTGGAATTTGGTGTGCTATCTCTACATCTGGTGACGATTGATCTTTCGAATGAGGCATCCATGAATTCAAAATAGGCGTAGACGAGCTGCGTAGAAGCATTTTTTCTGTTTATTTATTTAATTAATTTACTTCAGAGGAAGCAAGCGAGAGGAAGAATTCGGAAATGGAAACTCTTACGCTCGTTCTGGTTGAAAGAAAGAAGAACAAACTCTGCGAGATTTCTTTTATAACAAAAGAGAAGGGAAGTACGGTTCAGATCTGGGCCGTCGGTTGGACTGTATGACGCACGTGATTTAATTATGGTTTTGTTTTGTAATGATTGATTCATAAGGAGTCGTTTGGCGTCCTCCAGCTATTATTAAAGTGTTTAATGTGTTTTTACTATTTTTGGTATTTAAAAATACTTTTCAAAATTACTGTCTGAATGCTAAATAATCAGTCAATGCCATTTCCAAGTTAAGAAACTTCCTTCCCAACTCCCAAGTGTTAATGCCAATTTTTATTAACCGCATAGGAAGTTTTGGTAAATATTTTCTTAATATTTCAAAAAAATAATAAACTTACTCAATTTATCTTGACATTTTAAGAAAAATATCAATAATTATAGCAAATGTATAATATTATGGTTTTATTATTTATTGATAGTAATGATAATTTTTTATACGATGCGTTAAACTGATACAAATTTGATACAAATTTTGTTATTTTTTGTGGATAAAAAATGACATAATTATTAAATAAATAAGCTAACACGATTATTAATTGTGTCGAAATAGAAGTTAGAATTTTTAACACGAGAATAAAATTAAATATCATATTAATTCATTTATAATTTAATAAATTTATTTAATTTTTTTGTTTTTAAAAAAATAGATATGTATATGTGTGTATATATATATATATCATATTTTAAAATGTAATTATAATTAAATTAATTAATATTTAAGTAAAAAAAATATCATAATATTATAGAAAATATATAATAATATAAAAAAATATTAAATTAAAAATTTTAATTTTTGATATAATTATTAAATTTGTCGAATTTAAATTAAATTTTATTTAATAATTTGAATTGTTGTTAATATTTTGAATTTAATATAATTAATAATAGCAATCTTAAGCAGTCTTTTGAGATTCACTAGGAAGTACTTCATTTGTCCCAAACACATAATAACGAATCACTAGTCAAACATCTCCATCCGAACACAGAACACAACCAGTACACGGTTGACATTCAACGATAGTAGGCCCTACATAAACACTGTCACGTGACAGGGGACCCTTATAAGCCGTCAGATTCAACACATAATGGACTGCTAAGGTCGTGATTCAGTCTAGCGACGTGATGGCCTTCTCCCTTTCAAAAAAACCGCTGGCGAAGTGAGATTGAAAGATTCTGAATTGGACAGAATTACGAAAGCCCATAGAGTTTAGTGGTATTGCATAATGAGCGGCTGAACGGAGGGCTTGGGCAGGAGCCAATAAAAAACCTAGAGTTGGAGGCGGGTGGAGCCCATGGATATATGATTCAACGGTGAGGAGTGCGCCTTTGCCTTTAGTTGTGATATGGAGTGGTGACGTGACCGTCACGCAGCCTGCCTGTTAGATTTTTATTGATCCCACTTGTCATTACTGATGCAAGTGGCTAAATTTGGGGTGACGTCGTTATCTCACATCGATAATTTATGCTCTAAGATATTATTTCTTTACTTCCGTATCTTTCTCTCTTTTATTATGTCATATATTTTTTTACACAAAAATTAATAAATTTAAAGAGAAAAAAAATAAAAATAGTTAATTATTTAAAATAATTAAATTAAACAAATTAAACATTAATAATAATAATTTAGTAATCAAATTAATAATTAAGAGTGAATGTTTTCATCGATTATGATCTAAATTTTAAATCGATTTAAACTAATATTAGATAATAATTTGAATCGAACTAAAATTGATAAGTATTGGTTTTGTTTGTTTGATTATACAATTTAAGCTTAAATCTAAAAATAAAAACTATTTTAATTTTATTGACCTTAAATTCAAAAATTAAAATTGTACATTATTTTATTAGTTCTTTTGAAATTTTGTATTATTTCAATATGAATGAGCAGTTGTACTTATTAAAATAATTAAAATAATTAAAATTTAAATATATTTGACCGATTTTTATAATTTAATTTAAACTCAAACAAAAAACTAAACCGATACATATTAAATTATTTTTTATTTTTAAACTGAAACCAAACAAAAAAAAATTAATTATTAAAATATATCATATCGGCTCGATGAAATCTAGTTCACCCTAATTATAACATTTTCATTTATACTCGATAGATTGTGATAGATGAATAAGTAAATGTACCAACTAGTGAATAGGAATTCTGAAGTTTGTTTACAATTAAGCAAGTGAAAGTTGTGTGAAGGAGGTTCCTCAATAGTTTGGCATTATGAATATGAGCCTCAAAATAAACGCAGACCATGGTATTGACAATGGTATCAAAATCAGCCCACTAATTGAAATATCAGTTTGTGCTATTTCCTTACATCTTCGTATTACAATTGCACTATCGTTTAGTAGGCCGCCGTATTCATTATTTCCGTAATTGACCACAAAATAAAGTGATCATTTTGTCTTTACCCCAAATGGGATAGACAAACGAACTTGTCTTTGTCTTTTAATTAAATTTGTAATTATAGTTTCTAAAGTTTCAATGCCATCCCATTAGTTCATTAGCTTTATCATCATTCCATTTCTTGTGGTTGATCCCTCAAAATTATAATACATATTTAATGTTGCTATTAATTTTATCATTATCCATTCCATTGTATTTGTGTGGATCACAAACTATCATTTATCATATAATATTGGTGGCATAGTTTTATTATATGTAATATATATATATATATATATACATATATATACACACCACCAACACTATTTTAAAATGAGAGGTAACCTCCTCGTTCTCTACTTTGTTATCAATATTATATATATATATATATACATATATATAATATTATATAATCATTTTCAGATTTTATATAATTTATTAGACTTTATAAAAATATACACCATAAATATTTGAATTTTATTTTATAGAATATTATGTAATAATCCATTAGGGTCTCTCAAAACAAAAAATATGCACAGTATTACTACTAGTGAAATCAACTGTAACTCTTCCATTAACAAACAGAAATGGAGAAGAGGACACCAAAACTTTTATTGGTTCCAACGGCAATTCGGATAGAATATTTATGATCCAATTATTTACTTTCAAAATGGAATAATAAGTCTAGTAAGTGCGGCATGGACCCAAATTTTGACCAAAAGAAAATCGGCTCGTGACAACTGGTATTAGAGCACATGGTTGCGGTAATAATGTCTACAAAAATTATATCATAAAAAATAGCTTGATTTGATGCTTTGAAAAAAAATGGCAAAGTTAGAAGAGTGTCAATGAGTTTTAGAGGCAGTACAGAAGAGAAAAGGTTCACCCGATGCCGATGACTTGAGACGAACTGTGATAATACTAGAGTTCTTGAGTTATCGGGTGAGCATACTAGAAACAAAAGTTGCTGGCTCAAGTACCGAGTTATCCGATGGGAAACGTCTCAAAGAATTGAAAATACAACTTGCAGATATGCAAGCAACTATATCCGAGATTGCAGAGGAGTGTCGCGGTGCAGTAAGTTTGCTACAAGAACAGCTAGAGAAAGTGGACACAAGGATAAACCTTACTGCCCGTATCCTTGCAACTCAACTGGGAGCCGTTCCAAGTTCTAAATCTAATCGGTTGAAGGTACCGAAATCAAAACACTATAGAGGGGCCCAAGATGCTAAAGAGCTCGAAAGCTTTTTATTTGATATCGAACAATACTCTTATGCTGTAAGGGCAGATTTTAAAGATGTCAATATGATCATGACATCCATGTACTTGTTTGGGGAGGCCAAAATGGACGCTGCAAAATTGATTATTGGGAGGACCTGAAACGAGAGTTAAAGAACCAATTTCTCCTCGAAAATGTGGCGTACTTTGTTTGAACGCAACTACGTAGAGTTGAGCAAAACTGGGACAATCTGCGAGTATGTAAATAAATTCTTGGGTTTGATGTTAAATATCTATGATATAATTGAGTAAGACCAATTGCTCTACTTCATAGAAGGCTTTCAACCTTGGGCTCGAAATGAGCTACAACGATAAAGAGTGTGAGATCTCCTATTCACACAAGCAGCAGCTAAACAACTGTCAGATTACTCATGTGATGGCTTCCAGTCAAAAAAGTCGTTACCCATGTCAGGAGGGAACAATAATGAGAACAAGAAGCCTATGAATTGAGGCCTTAACAATGGTAGGGGAGCGACAAAGAGGACAGAACTGAACTAACCAAAAAAGCCAACATTTTTCAATAGTGAGGAAGCAGGAAAGAAATCGTTATCATGTTGGCTATGCAACAGCCCGTATAAAGCCATTGAGTGCCCCAAAAAGGCGAGACTAAGTGCCATGACAGCTGAAGATGAACCGAAAAAGACATTTAAGAGTGATTAGGAGACGAAAGAGACTGGTCACACGGTAGTACTGAGGATGTTAAATACTCTAAAGAAGCAATCCGAAGGCAAGAAGATCACAGAAAAAGGCATTTTGTTCGTTGATACCCTAATCAATGAGATTACGGCTAAAAGTGTTATAGTGGACACAAGAGTTATTTATAACTTCATTTTTACTTCAGAAGTGAAACGCCTTAGGCCGAAGCTCGAGAAGGATGCTGGCTATATAAAGGCAGTCAACTCTAAAGTCTTACTATGAATGGGGTGGCAAAACAAGTGCAAATGAAGATTGGCACTTGGGAATGTCAAGTGGATTTTGTAGTCGTGCATATGGATAACTTTGAGTTGTCTTAGGAATAGACTTCTTGTTGGAGAATCGCGTAATCCTAGTTCCATTTGTCAACAGCTTATGGATCATGGGAGAAAGGCCCACAATAGTGCCAACCAAGGTCAAGCAACCGATAAAGGTAAAACTCTTATCCGCACCTTCAATTTAATAAGGAGATTAAGAGACAAGAACCTCCTTTCATTGTCATTTCAATCTCAATGGAGGAAAGGGAATGAAAGCCGACCTCATTAGAAATTTTCAATGTGTTGAGGGAGTTTGCCGAGGTGATGTCAGATCAACTGCCTAAAACCTTACCACCGAGGAGAACAATTAATCACCAAATTGAGCTGGTGTCCGGGATGAAACCACTCTTGCATACCCCTTATAGAATGGCTTCACCAGAATAAATTGAACTTTAAAAATAATTAGATGACTATTGGAGGCCGGTGTATTAGACTGTTGAAAACACCATTCGGAGCCCCAATATTATTCCAAAAGAAGCAAGATGGGAGCCTATGATTGTGTATCGACTATAGAGTTCTCAACAAACTGATGGCTCGCAATACTTATCACATTCCACTAATAGTAGATTTGTTTGATCAACTAAGCTTGACAATATACTTCACAAAGTTATATTTGCAGTCGGGTTACCATCGAGTAAGGATTGCCGAGGGGGATGAGCCAAAAACAACATGTGTCACCCGGTATGGATTATATGAGTTTCTAGTAATGCTATCCTTGTAACCTTTCACACATTAATGAATGATGTATTCCACAACCATTTGGATAAGTTTGTAGTGGTCTATCTTAATGACATCGTAGTTTATAGCAAAACATTGGAAAAGCATAAGAAACATTTGGTTAAGGTATTCTTGAAGTTGAAAGGCAACAAACTCTTTGTGAAAAAAGAGAAGTGTTCATTTGCTCTTAAGTGCATCAAATTTCTTGACCATATAATAGAGTAAAGTTGCATATGTATGAATTTAGATAAAGTGAGGGCTATCTAGAAATAGAAAAACCTAACAAGCGTAAAAGAGTTATGATCCTTCCTTGGACTGGTTAACTATTACCAGCGGTTTGTCGAATAGTATTTAAGAAAAGTTGCACCTTTAACCGAGCTATTAAAGAATGGTGTAACATGAGAATGGTTTGAACAATGTAGAAGAGCCTTCAACAACTTGAAGGAAGCCATGGTGAGAGATCCAATTCTTACCATTTCGGATATAATCAAGCCATTTGAAGTGCAGATAGATGTATCTGACTTCGTAATGAGGGGAGTCTTATTGCAGGAAGGTCACCCTGTAACTTATGAGAGCCAAAAGTTATCAAAAATTGAGAGAAGGTACACTACTCAAGAAAAGGAACTCCTACTTGTGTTACATTGTTTGTGGGTATGGAGACATTATTTATTGAGTTCCAAGTTTGTGGTGAAGACAAATAATGTAGCTATTAGCTAATTCTTTATACAACTAAAATTGACTCCGAAACAGGTTCAATAGCGAAAGTTCCTTGTTGAAATTAATTTTCACTTTGAACATAAAACCAGAAACTCGAATAAAGTGGAGGATGCTTTAAGCAGCAAGTCAGAGCTCACGAGTTTGAAAAGTATGGCAACCATGTCTATTACCACGGTTTTGATACCTTTCTAGGAACGAATTAAGGAAAACCTAGAAAAGGATCTGGTTTATTGAACGATCATGAAGTTGATAAAAGAATGAAAAACTTGTCTATTTTTGGTGAAATATAGGCTTTTATGGACAAAAAACAGTCGCTTATATATTTCAAAAGCTGAAGATTTGTGAAATCTCTTATAAAGAAGTGTCGTAATACCTTATGGATGGGTCATCCAAGATGGCAGAGAACTATACCTTGTTGAAGTAAGGGTACTATTGACCACAGATGCATGATGATATAGCGAAGTATACTAAGATTTGTCTCATCTACTAACAAGATAAGGTGAAAAAACTGAAGACACTAGGATTGCTGGAGCCGCTAAATATGCCAAGCCGGCTATTAGAGAGTATCTCGCTTGACTTTATCACCAACCTCTCGAAGATTGGTGACTTAACTAATATTTTAGTGGTTATCGACAGATTTTCAAAGTATGACACATTCGTACAAACCTCAAAATATTGCGAAGGAAAAGAAACAATAAGATTGTTCTTTAAGTATGTGGTGAAATATTGGGGTGTACCACAGCACATTATAGGTGACCAAGACTCAAGATTTGTCGGAGCATTCTAGTTCGAACTGTTTAATCTTCTTAGGCTGCAATTAAATATTTCATCGAGTTATCATTCATAAACTGATGGGCAGATGAAGAGATTTAATGGGATGTTGGAAGAGTATTTGCCCTATTTAGTCAATACCAACCAGAAAAATTAGGCGCAATTACTTGACGTAGCACAATTTTGCTTCAATGCAAGAAAGAGCTTATCAACAAACCGAAGTCCCTTTGAATTAGTGATAGGACAATAGCCACTTCTACCCCACCTAGTCACAGAGTATACGAGATAGGTCTCACAGGCATTTAATTTCACTAAGAAATGAAAAACTAACCTTGAAATAGCTTGAACATATTTGGAGAAAGCTGTTACTAGGATGAAGAAGTAGACGGACAAAAATAGAAGATCACTCGAGTTCAAGTCTAGAGATTTAGTGTTAATTAAGTTGATGCTGGAACAAATTCGCTTCCAAGAGACTAGTGCGGAAGTATGAAGGTTCAATTCCAGTCATTGCCATAGTATGAAAGACTTCATAAATGATTGAGATACTAGCCTGAACGAAGATGCACTCAATCTTTCATGCTAGCAAGTTGAAATCATACTACGCCTACAAGGAGAACTCTACGCGCAATTAACTAGTAAGAGAGGAGATCAATGAGCAATCATGGAAGAAGAATATCAAAGAAGTTAAAGAAATTCTAGAGGAGAGATAAATAACTGAGGAGAGACGACGTCATAAAGAATTTCTCATGATGTAAAAGGACCTTGGTGAAAAAGTGACCAGCTGAGAAAGAACCGAATAACTGGAGCAATTCTAATAGAAGATTAAAGATTTCAAGATAGCGCAATTGTCAAGATAGCCAATAAATTAGATGGGGAAAGATGTAAGGGCTACCTGCATTTGTTATTCTAGGATCAACTAGTAAACTTATGGCCGCAAATCGAAGAGACACCATTGTGGCTTATAATTTTTATTTTATTTACAATTTTAGGGGTGTGACAGTTCAGACATATGTTATGTCTCCTCTTGCTACTCCTACAATATCTTAAAAACTTTTTTATAGGGGGATGACTAGGTACCTTAGAAGAGCATTGGCCATCAGCACTCCAGGGGCATTGTTGTGTACTCCTCTGCCATTAAATGAATGAAAATGTGTTGCTTGCATTGATTATTCAATCTTATTTGATTGTTGTCCGTATGTATTGTGATGGGTATTTGTTCAATGCTTATACACTTATTGCTTACTTATCTGATGTTTGAATGCATGTTGCGTATTTTATCGATATTACCTTGAACTGTATTGTGATACGATATTTGCTTATTTCTGATTATTTTTTACTGCTAATTTACGTTTGTAGACAACTAACATTTTTAAATTTATTGCGTGCAAATTCATTTAGACTGACTTGCTAATTTGAAAGCTGTAGTAAATAACGCATGGACCTAAATTTCGACCAAGAGAAAATCGGCCTGTGACACACAACTAACTTAAATCTAACATTATTTATATTATAATTTTTCCTTATATATTTTTTTAAAAAATTAGATGTAACTAATAAATTATAAATTATAATAAAAGAGTTAAAAATTACAATAATACATTTAGCAATTGCCAAAAAAAAAAGTTAGCTAGTTATATCATACAATTACATGTATGGTAACTTTAACCCTCACTTTATTAACCAGATAGCTGGCCCTAATTGAATCTCTAATTACAGAAACTGTTTAGTGTTGTTTCCTTCTTATATATAAAGGAGAGGCGCAGAGTTTAGTGTTTAGAGGGAGCAACCAGTACTGATTGATAAGTGGAATTCATTAGTTAAAACTTCTAAGTTTGAATTAAATTGCGGATGAAGAATATGTTAGCAACATTCTGAATTCCTAACCTGCTTGTTGGGCTCTAACCTAGATCCCATTAAGGGCCTATGACAAATGTCATTGTTCAACCAAATTAATGCAAGTCCAGGCCCATGATTTCGGGACAAAATCGATGTTTTTGCTTCTAATTCTCAACAATCCTATGGAATCTTACGATATTCTACACTTAAATACGCCACCATTGTTATACGATAACTTGGAATTTTTAATTAGATTTTGAAGAAAACGGAGTAAGATTCTAAAAAATAAAAAAACCCAACAACACAAATGTCTGTTCATCATTATTTACTATAATTCGTGTTTAAGCAACTACCTCAATCTGAACCCAGCTCACTAAACCGATATTTTCTGCTAGAGCTCTGGACCACGGCACTGATTTTCAACTTTGCGGTCAGAATTTTGCTGGGATATTCTCCAAAAAAGAAGAATTTATTGTGCGTGAATTTTCTTTTAATCTCGATTCGCTTTGATGCTTGTTTAGTTGCTGATAATTTGTACGAACTGTAAACTTTTCCTAGTACAAAATTTTGCCTGATTCTGCGCAGCCAAATGGACCATTAGAGGAGTTAACATCATGTTCTATTTTGTTGTTCTCTTGCTTTGATTTTTACTAGATTTTAGTTTATAGTTGTTAACATTTTAGTTTATTATCTATATCTCTTATGTGTTTGTTAGGCGGATATATTGAATTTATTTTGTTGATTCTTCCGTGTTTTGCAAGTCTTTCGTGAACCTGGTGAAGAATTTGAACTAAAGATGGGTGCGTCTTGTTGGGAAATGTGAGTGTTGAGGAATCATGAAGAAGGGAACGAGGAAGGTGGGGAAGTATCAGGTTGGACGAACCATCGGTGAAGGAACCTTTGCCAAGGTTAAGTTTGCTCAAAACAGAGAGACAGGAGAGAGTGTAGCCATGAAAATTTTGGCTAAAAGTACTATTCTTAGGCACAAAATGGTTGATCAGGTACTTAAATGTTGCTGCTCTTCAAAACACTTGATTAGATTTCATGTAGATTGAACCTGCTTGCGGTTTGTTTTGAATGATCGTCTTGTGCACTCGCTGAAGTTGATGATATCAACTCTTTCTGAATGAATATGTTAGGGTTGGATATATTTTAATTTCCTTCA
Source organism: Cedrela odorata (assembly GCA_035584115.1). Classification (NCBI taxonomy): domain Eukaryota; kingdom Viridiplantae; phylum Streptophyta; class Magnoliopsida; order Sapindales; family Meliaceae; genus Cedrela; species Cedrela odorata. The sequence continues at coordinate 23,436 of JAXCLQ010017079.1, read as the reverse complement.
TTTTTTATCTGTTGCTTTATTGATTGTGAAGTTGGCAACTTATGTTTCAATGTTGGATTTTTGCTTCAGTTGTGTTTATTGAGCTGTGACAAATTATTATTTTTATCGAATTTACAAATTGATATTAACTGGAAAGTGGGTAGCAGGGGATGTGAATTATTGGCCCTGGCTATTAATGTTGATTTACTGCTTTTGAAAGTAGGAGGTTGCAGACAATGAAGTACAAAAACATGAACAAACTTTGGAGGTTTATGTTATATAGGCATTCAGAATTGTTGCACCAATTCATTCAAATGTGTTGCTGTATATATTGCCAATTTAGAAATTAAGAACTGTTTTTCTATGACATTACTACTAACAATATTCAGTCTTTGCAATTGTATGCACCGGTTTGTCCTGTGCATTCTATTGTGTGTTATTTTCCATATAAAATATTCAGCTATTTCATCGAGATTTTTTTGATACAATTATATAATCAGGAGAGCATTATTGTTGCAAAACTTCTGAACCGTTTACTCACATTCTTTTGCTGGCCTGTATGTTCTGGTGATTGGCCTTAAGTTATTAATGAGGTGAGCATCACTGTTGCACAACTGTATGTTGGCTACTTGGAGCTCTTGTCTGATCCCTCTTTCACCCCTTTACTCAATCAAAGGCTCTAAGTTCAATAAACACTCAACATGCTTGATTTAATCAGAAATATTTTAGAATTGTATTGCTAGTGGTTTTATTCATTATTCATCTTTCTATTTGCTAATAAGTTAAAGTAACTTCTTTTTTGCATTGGCGGTAGATTAAGAGAGAGATATCTATCATGAAGATTGTCAGACACCCCAACATAGTCCGGTTGCATGAGGTATGCTGGATCAATTCAGGATGTTCCTCATGATTTTGGTAACCTCGATTTGGTAATATGTTATTGTTGTTGACATGCTTCTTTCTTTTTCCCATTATTCTTATATAAATTCTAGGTTTTGTCAAGCCAATCAAAGATATATATCATTCTGGAGTTTGTGACTGGAGGACAGCTCTTTGATAAAATTGTAAGGCTATTCCTGTCTTGATGATATCTGTTCTCTAAACTTGAGTGGAGAACTTCTAAGTAATTTTTCTTTTTTAAATAGTGAATTGTTGCTGAGATCTCTACTGTAATAATCTTAACTTATTTGAAAACTTTAATTATGGGTTTTATTTTTCTTATAATTTAGTTATTTTATTCTTGACCGGGGTGTGCAGGATCACCAAGAAAGACTTCCTGAAAATGATTGTAGGCAATACTTTCAACAGCTTATAGATGCAGTTGCTCATTGTCACAGTAAGGGTGTATACCATAGAGACCTAAAGGTGCACTGAGATATTTGGCATTGAATTCTTTTAGCAAATGAGATTGCATTACATCATATTTGGGTCCTGAGTACTGACTAATATTCTTGCTCTCCATGTATAGCCTGAAAATCTTCTTCTAGATACTTATGGAAATCTGAAGGTTTCTGACTTTGGACTGAGTGCATTGCCCCAACAAGTAAGCACAGTTGTGTTCTGCCATTGTATACCTGAGAATTTTACTTTATTATTTGTTTTGCTTGTTCTTTACTTGTGTTTTTTTCTTTGATTAGAACTTGGCTTCTTTCTCTTTCACTCTATCTCTCTCATTATTTGCTTATCATGGCAGGGCAGTGAACTTCTTCATACCACTTGTGGAACCCCCAATTATGTCGCACCTGAGGTACTCTCTCATCAAGAAACTTCAAAATTTTGTACTGAATGCATGACCTTGTTTCCTGTGCTTTGCTGCTGGCTTGGACTTCTATGTATATGTGCAATTTATTCATTTGATTTTGGTACACACTCTATGCTCTAACATGTGGAATACTAGATTTAATTGCTGAGATTCATGATCTTTTTATATTGGTCTATTTCCATGTTAATGTATTTGTTAAAGCTGTTAAAAGTAGTATGGTATAAAAAATTTACAAATATCCATGGCTTCCTTGTTTGTGGAAAGTCCTGTGCTTTTCAATTACTTGGATGGATTTTAATCATGAAAGCAAGTTTTTTTTTTTATCATTTCTCTCTTGATTAAATCATTAATATGCTTAACTTTTTCTTGCACTAAATTATTGCCAATAGATTCTCAGTTACCAGGGTTATGATGGTTCTGCTGCTGACATATGGTCATGTGGAGTAATTCTGTTTTTTCTAATGGCTGGATATCTTCCATTTAAAGAGACAGACCTTCCAACTTTGTACAATAAGGTCAGTTGTCATGAATTTGATTTGGTGAATGTAATGAACTGCAGATTTTCAAACTGCTTCTTGGTAGGGAGTTAACAGTTGCTAAGCAAACCTGCTTAAACACTGATTCAATTTCTTCACTGTTGTGTTGTTATGTAAAATGTAAAATGAAATAGCAAATAATTTGACTCTTCCTCTTCAAACTGCAATTAATAATTTTTCCTTCCCATAGTTGTATCTTGTTTCATTTTATTTTATTTCACATATATTTTCTTTGATAAGTTGTATCCACTTTCACGTGTTGGAGGTTCTGATATGCATCCAATTCAGACACTGATATCACGTGTCTGTCCTTATAGCATAGAGGGACATAAGCTGTAAAACCTCCTGTTTGATCTTTTATTCCCCCTGCCAATAAAGTGCAACCTTGTTGGACTAAATTAGTGTCTTGAAAATATAGTAGGGAATCATTATTATTGGGCAGCTTGTAACTGTTTGTTTCATTTCTGCATAGATAAATGCTGCAGAATTTGCTTTTCCAGTTTGGTTTTCACCTGGGGCAAAGTCATTGATCCATAAGATACTTGACCCAAATCCTAAAACGGTGAGTATTTTGTTTAATTATATTGAGTTTAATATTTGTTCAGTGTTTGAATGTTACAGTGTACTATTTTGAGTTTGCCCCAAATCTTCAAACTTGATTTGTGTTTAATAACAATGTTTGTATGTTATTACAACCTAGCTGTCATCATTGGGCTGTACCCTACATAGCTCAAACTTGATTAGAACTTATAAACAAAATTGAGTATAGTATTTGTGTACATATCCTTAAACTGCAATGCATTGGAGGTGATTAGTTCTTTATATTGCATTGCACTGTAAGGTTAGTTATATGAACTTTTAAGTTTGCACCGAGTAGTTTGGTGACAGTTGGGTTCAAGTACTAGCAAAAACGAAATGATTCTCTCAATTGTAACAGTCTGGCAGATGACTGTGTAGTCTTACACTAACCACCTGGTTTTATGAGTGGCAATCATCCTATATGCACTTGGCTGTAATTTAGTGGTCCAAATTAATTCTAATGTTTTTGCCAGCATATATATAAATTAGGATGGATATTTTGATCAAAACGGCCAAACTTTGCTGCCCTTTTGAGAAATTCCATTTTAGTGGTTAAAATATTAGAGGATTCTTGCTTGTCCATCTTTTGGTTGATTGCTCTTTTTATATTTCTATAATTTTAATTTCCATTGTTTTGAATTATGTCGAAGAACTTAACTACCTAGATGGAAATGCAAGACATGACATGACTTTGAATACCCAAACCTAGAGAGTCAAGGACTTTGGAATGATAAAAGTGCTTATACTGTGTATGTTATCAAACATAATGTAGTTCATGCATAATAATTAAAGACTAACTTTTCGTTATGTTTTATATTGGTGAAGTTCATTGTATTCCAATAATGCTAATCAAGTTAGAGCTATATATCAATTCAGTAATGCGTTTATTAAATTACAATTTAGCACACACTTCACAAGCATTAGTGAGCGGGTGGGGTGATTGGAGTAAACTTTAGGATCCACTTTATGTTCATTTTTCCTTCACTTTCTGTGATTGGTTTTTTATTAATGCAGCGTATTCGGATTGAAGGAATAAGAAAAGATCCATGGTTTCGGAAAAACTATATGCCTGTCAAATGTAGAGAGGAAGAGGAAGTGAGTTTGGATGATGCTTGTGCAGTTTTTGAGGACATAGAGGTTAGTTATGTTTCCTTGTGTTGGTTCTGGTTGTTACTCGTCTGTGGTGTCTTTCTTATGCAAGTTAAGATAGTTCTGCATTTTCATGACATCACCATTAGATATTAATTGTTACTTGAATTTAGTAAGTTTAGGGCACCTGATTGTGTTCCTACCCTTTTGGCCTTTGCTTTGGTATTTTTTTATGCACACAATTTCACTTTATTTGGAAATGTTGCTATTTTGCAGGACCAGTATGTAGCTGAGCAGCCAGAAAATAAAGGGAGGGGTCCTTTAATAATGAATGCATTTGAGATGATTACCCTGTCCCAGGGTTTGAATCTGGAAGCATTATTTGACAGACGACAGGTACAGTATACAGTGAGAAGTCTAGAAGCTCTGATGCTTGATTTAGCCTAACTTGAAGGCCTTGCCTATGTTCAGTCTACTATCATGGAATTTTAATGTAGAAGTACTTTTCTGACATTCAAGCTAGTGCATTATTTAGCCTGATTCTGGTGGAAACTGTAACTGTAAAAATCTCTGGTTGCTCAAAACATGCAAGTTAATTTTTCTTATCAGTTCATTAGGTGGAAGTTCTTTTGGGTTGGAGAGGGGTGTGTTGGCTTTTAGATTTTATCCTGCACCTACATTGTATAACAGAGGCTTAGGAAACAAGAAATGTCTGCAGGTTAATGCTAATTTAAAACTAAGGTAGCTGTTTTATGTCTAGATTTTGTAAAATTTGTGTGGCTAACATAAATTATATCTGAGATGTAAATATAATAAAAAATTAATTAAAGATAACAAGAGTAATGAAGACTATTTATAGTCTTACCGCATAGTTGGAAGAGATAGTGCTATCGTATATATAAGAAAAAGGCTGATAAGATCATGCTTCCTTGTAGGAGATGAGTTCTTTCTCCCTTCTATTCTTTTATAAAGAATGACTTATTGTTATATAAAGAATGACTGCTATCGAAGGATGGAAGGAAGGAGAATAGTCCTGCTTCCTTGCCTTTAGTAAGAGGAAGTTTGTTTTCACTCTTATTTAATTCGAGATGGGAATTTATTGGATAAAAATTAAGTCTCTAAGCGCTAACTAGAAAGATAATAAGAGAAGATGCCATTGAAATGGCTCTTAGACATTGAAAGCTAGCTCCTGACTTGAGGGGAGAAGGAATAATCTGTGAAAGAGATAGTCTTAGCACACCTGCAAGTAGAGCGAGGGTTTCCAGCACTTCTGTTGTTGCTGTGCTGAACTGCAATTGCTTTCTTCTAATTTTTTCTTGATTTATTTTACAGGTCATCTCGCTTGATCTGGTGTTTTGGTTTCAAAGTCAAAGATGAAAATTTTAAAAGCAGTTCTCTCTCTTTCTCTCTCAGGATTATGTTAAAAGGCAAACTCGTTTTGTATCCCGCCAACCAGCTCAAGTCATAATTTCAAAAATTGAAGCTGTTGCAGAATCTCTGAGTCTTAAAGTTCACACACATAATTTTAAGGTATGATTTGTAATATTTACTTTAAATATCATATAATTGTTCCTTTTCAAAAATCATGTGTCTCTGTAATGTTTAGATGTAATCTCTTGTTTTGGGGATTGTACTTAGTAGTCAATAGTAATTTGTCGACAGATAGTATCTTGTAGTGTTGCCAATTTCTAACCAATAGTTCAAAAAATGTGCATACACCCGTATGGTGTATGCAAAATATACAACTTCACCTTTGCCTAGTAATTGAATTATTTAGAAAGGAGAAATAAGAAGTTAAAAATGTCCCAAGTAATTTTAGTCTTTTCTTTTTCTGGCATTGCGTGTTAGGTGTAACTCAGGTTATTTGGTATATTGGTGCTCTTGGACATTCAAAACAAGTGTGCTATTCACATTCCTTTTTCTTATTTTTTTACCTTTGTTTTCGGAAATATACACAGACCAGACTGGAAGGAGTATCTGTGAATAAGGCTAGACAGTTTGTGGTTGTTCTGGAGGTAGGCTGCTAGAATTGGTTTCTGCAATGCTGTTTTTGTTACTTCAAGTAAAAAAGACCTTGAGTTTAGTGCGAGTACTAATTGATGTTGATTGTTTTCATATCTAGGTTTATGAAGTTGCACCAGCCCTTTTCATGGTTGATGTTCGGAAGGCTGCTGGAGATACTCTTGAATATCACAAGGTTAACACGCACTAGACTCCTAGACTTGCTTGACCAAACCTGTGCAGACAATATCTTTTCGTTCTTCTGATAATGCACTAGATATCTAACTACTTTTGATTACCTCTTGCAGTTCTACAAGAGTTTCTGTGGTAAACTAGAAAATATCATATGGAAACCAACAGAGCATTCCAGTCTGCTTAGAACATCGACTTGCTGATCCTGTAACTGTGGGTGTGATGCAAATCAGTCACCCAGACAGTCGGCTCTCTCTGCCCTTTTAGATGAACAAGGCTTTAAAAACAAGCTTTACTTACTGTAATATTTTTGTGTCTGCTTCATGCGTGAATTTTGTTTGTAATTATGATATCCTTATCAGTTATGAGAAAATGTATTTCTTTGTATCATGTAAATGGTCGATGCTTCTGTGGAGACCACCACCTTATATTTACAGGCTTTTTTGCACTAAAAAATCATGCCATGTCTGACATAGTGTTGAGTGACAGGGGAATGTATTAGTAGATTGTCTCACTCCCAGTCTCACACAGCAAAATGAAAATTTCCACATATTTTGAACTTGCATTTCATTCTCCCTTTATTTTTCTTCCGTACGAGTTTCGTGGGGGAGCTAAATTAGGGCATTGTAAATGTTAGTTAAGGCTGAGGGATCATGCATTTATATGATTTTTCACAAGCTGGGTTATTTATACTCGTTCCCATAGAAACAGGAAAGGAAAGGAAGGCATTCCAGGAAGTTTAAGAATCACCAGCAATTTACACGAACATCATAGCAAGTCAATAGTCTTCTTGAACCCATACTGATGGTGTATCATTGTTTATACAATTTTGAACTCCTTTGTAATTATTTCCTGAGCAGCCATAACCTGCCACTGTTATGGTCTCCGTGCCACCATCCTAACTTCCTTTTTCGGTACTTTTGCGCATGAAGATTGAAACAATTTCTCCCAAAAGCATGATAATTGTCCTTTGCCCACCCTGTCAAAGATAAAATATCCTGAAAGGACTTGTTATTGATGACAATTTAGCGTAAATATTAAACTGTTAAAAATAATGTGTACAAGTCACGAACGTGCCTACTGAAAATGAAGTATAAACTAATGTGGAATTGGCTTTTGCCAACAGTACTTAAAGATGGAGGGGAGAAGATCTGTGGTACAGCTCTGTATTTCTTCTTTTTCTGATGGAATCTCTGACTTATTCCTTTAAAAGAAGAGATATATCGCTTCAAATCTTCAATGGTATTAAAAATTTTATTATTGAAGATTTGATATATACTTAATAAAGGTTGATATAGTGAAGATTTGAAAACCATGGCATGATATATACATGCCATGGTTTTATTCTTCATCATCATCATCAAACACATACGCTATGAAGCCATTCCCATTCAGCTGGATCAATGTTTTATACGTGGTGCATGGATACCCAATGAATTGACCATTGATGAGAAAACCATTAAGAAATTGAGTAGTTCGAAGACCACATATGTATTAGCACCAAATAAATCAATCAACAAGTATTAGAGAAAGGAACAGCTTCCTATTTTCTATTCAAAATCATGAGGATGCAAATATGAAATATGGTCTCGACACTATATACTATAGTAAGTGGTAGCTGCCATCTACATACAAAACTTGCATGTAGAGCAGAAATAGGAGTATATATATTAGCTCTCATCTCAATTTTCATGGATGAAAAAAGTTGTTTCCACATTTGCATCTCCATGACAGCAGATAATAATTTTCATCTCTTTGGGAGGATGACGACTTTGCCTTGAATCGGTTTTGAGGGTGTTGAGGGTGGGGAGGAACAACCAGAGTAGCCACACATGGTCTACAATTGAAGCACTTGTTCACACACGCTGGTGGCGTTGAACCCAACACCATTTTCACGGGCTGCACACCTTCACTTCCTCTTGAAGACACTGAACCAGCTGCACCAAAAGGGAATAAAGGAGGAAAGTAAAAGAAGTTAAAATAAAGCATAGATTTCATGTAAAATGCAATAGAACCCACTTTTTAATATATATATATATATATATATTACGATATATTTTAGCCATGCAAAGTGTGAACTATAGTGGGTGTGTTATTTTCTTTACCTGATTTCGAAGAAAAAATCGTGAAAGAAATGATGAGCAGGACGAAGACTCTATTCTTTACCCCTATTGGGTTGTGTCTTGATGAAGCCATTAGTCTTGTCTGTGGTTGTGAGTGAAAAGAGAAAGAATAGAAAAGAAATAGATCTGCACAAGACTTTGAGAGTTTCAAGTTGCTTGTGAAGGAAGAATAGAGCTGCGGTTAGGAATATTGGGAGAGTAGTAGCAGTAGTGGTGGTGGTGCCAGTTAAAAGAGAGCAAATGGTACATGATAGATGGATTGATGGTGTTTTGTTCAAAAAAAAAAAAAAAATACAATGCATCTCTCTCACTCTCAGTTTTAAGGGTCCCCATCCAACAGCACGACTTTGATTTTCAAATCTCCTTTCAGGAAATAGTAACACTCGGTCTCAGTTCAATCTCTCAGTGTGGATTGACTCAACTTACAGTTATATATGCATATATCTTTTTTGGCCTGTTGATTTGACTTTCCTTTTCTTTCCTACTAATATTTCCGAGAAACAAATGTGCAATCCCAACCTGTTTTGTTTCTCTCAAAATCTTTAAAAAGAAATAAAAATAAAACTGAAGTACTATTGACCATGGCCCTTCTTTTATCATCATAGCTAAAGTGGCTGAACTTCTTTTTCTACCATTCTAGTTGTTTTTTATTTTTAAAATTATTATGCATTATTTACTATTGCCATGGCAGTGGTCTTTGATATATCAATTCAAGGCTGATGGGAATCTTTGTACAAAAAGCTGTCGCAAGGAATCAGACTTTATGTTTTTGAGAGGAAGATCAAGAAAAGAGGATTCTGCCTGGCTATTGTTTTTGGGGTTTTGTATATCTGAATACGTGTTTCTTGCAACATAACAGCATGAACTAGTTTATGAATATCTTTAACTGTATGATCTTTACAGCAGAGGAGGGTCAATCTGGGCAAACGGAACCCGCAAGGTAAATTGGCAAAGCAATAGTTAGTGGTTTTTGGATAATCTTATTCCATATAGTTTTAAGACTTTTATAATGCCTACTTCATTAAGGATAGGAGACATTTTGGAAACCAACTGTTCCATAATGAATGGAGTGAAGAAAATCTTTCTCAAGATTCATTTCAATTCCTGGTTTCCTTTTTATTCTGCACTAGAAATTGAAGTAAAAAATCCTAACGAGGATAATAGAGGTGGAAGGGCGTAGCCTGGAGCACAGGCATTTCCAACCAACCCCCACTACATTCAACTTCACTGGCAGAGATTACCTTCAAAGCCAAGATTTCCAATGCAGCTTTTATTTATTTCTAAAAGCAAGACATGCTTTTCCTTCAATCAATATGTTTTCCAAATTTGATTATGTTACTGGCTCAGTTACATGGCTGGTCGTAGCAATTTTGCACCCCAAGTATCCCATGGAGGTGAAATCCTCTGATGGTCCTTTCATGTAGCTCCAATGAGCGAATTGTTTTTGTTGCAATTGTTGGAATAGAAGATGAGCTATAATGGATGAACGTTACTTTTCTTGCAATTGTTAGAATAAAAGATTGAGCTATAAAGGGATGGATGTTGCGAATTTCATTGAATTAGCAGATGAGGAAAAGGCATTTTCTTCTCCATTGTATAGGGCATATGTTTAAGAACCAAGTCTTATCAGTAATCACACATCCATATCTTAAAAGAAATATATATCACACCAAAAGGGAAGATATCACATTTCATTACTGAAGAACACTGCAGCTGTAGTGTACAATTCATAAACAAGAGATGCCATCAAATCTTAAGACTTGGTTACAAAAAAACAACCAAAAAATAGGTTGTGATGTCAGACCAAATGGAACTGCCAAAACCAAGCCCGCCGATATGAGGAAACCCGACTTTAGAATTGCCCAAACAACCAAAACACTGACGACTTGAGAAAAAAACCGTTCCCAACCCCTAAAAGAGTGTCGAACACCTAAATAGGGACAATCTAAAACTAGCATGGACTGATTTCAAACAGACTTCAACAGACTGAAAATAAAGAAAGCTTAGTCCAAAAACACCATGGGATGAATGTGTGACTGAAGCTAAAACACCGGGCATAGAATGTCCAGCGAACAGAACCATGACTTGGCAAGATAAGAAATGGAGAACCCACAAGTGGAAACTGAAAACAGCTTGGTAACTGTATTCTCAGGGAACTATGGCCATGAACAAGGCCTCCCATCAAGAGGCCTAAAAAGTTGCGACAAGCTTCCATTAGAGAAAAACCTGAAAAAAGGAGGATGCAGATGTAATCTGCCAAAGTTCCCTGGAAAACCACCAAGCTACTTCTTGACTAACTTGCCGGCCCACGACTGATGAGCAAAAAACACTATGCTGAATGCTGCTACCTATTTAAACTGACTGTAAGAATTCTTTTACTGTACCCAATCAAAACGAACTTCTTGTCTCCAATCCAGTTTCTTTAACCGCTTCTTTGATTCAGGGAATAGGCATCCCTAATTAGGAGAGAATATCACATCTCCACAAACTTTCCACAAGGCGAGTAACCGTGCTGCTGCTAATTGAGTTGCAATTTTGGAGATTGAGTCCCACTAGAGTCTTGCCCAATTTTTTAAGGGAAGGGGTACTCTTGTTTGATACTTCAGAACAACTTGACAAGGAAAGAACTTGCAGATTGAGTTGTTCTGCATGAGACAGTGCACCAACGCCAATATCAGTGATTGCACACTTCGACACATCTAGATCACTGAGGAACACACAGTTTTCTGCAATTGCCACCAAACTTGCATCTGTAATCTTCTTGCAACCATCAAGATTCAACAGTTCAAGAGTTTCACTGTGTAGCCTAGCCAAGGCCAAAACTACTACATCTGTAAGATTCCAGCAGCCACTAAGATTCACCTTCACAAGTCCTGCTTCAGAACTCTCCAAAAGTGGGAGAATCCCAACATCTGTTATTCCATATAGCCCACTCAAGTCTATGTGCTGAAGCTGAGGGCACAACTTCCCCAGAATGGCAAGGCAAGCATTTCCAAATCCAGGGCAGTTTCGTATGGCCAACGACCGAAGAGAATTGCTAGGAGAGAGCACAGGTATTTCCAATGCCAAATCCTTAATTCCCATACACTTCACCAAGGTGAGAGATTTCAACTTTGTAGCACAGTTGGATACAGCGCCAATAATCCCTGATTGGCTAATCCTGTTACACTCCTCCAATTGTAGGATCTCGAGAGATACAGCAGCTTTAGAAAAAGCTACCAATCCATTGTCCGACACAAAGCAGCATTTGCGCAGGCACATCTGCTTCAGATTCGCACAACCCTTCCCCATAGCTTCAAGACTCACATCTGTTACACCCCCACAGGAAGCAATTGTCAAAGAAACCAATTTCTCCAAACCTTGAGCATTACCCATGACCCAAAATCCCTTCTCACTCACTCTTTGAAGACCACTTAGAACAAGATTGGTAACAGCCTTGCCATAATGCCCAATCACGGCTAGAGAGAAATCTGAGATGTTTAAGCTCTGAAGCTTGACCCTGGTGAGTACAGAAGAAACTGATGATAACAGACTTGATATTCCATGATCCCTAACAAGAGGGCAGTCCTTGATAGAGATGCACTGTAACTTGAGGCAAAACTTTCCAACAGCTTGCAGACCCTCGTTGCCAATCTTTGAACATGATTCAATGCTCAAAGAAGTCAAATTAGGGCAGTTCTCTGCAATTGCAATCAAACTCTTGTTCGAAATTGATGGGCAGTGGCTAAGTTCAAGCTTTTCCAACAAATGGCATTCTTTAGCTATCTCCAAAAGACCATCATCCCCAACAGAAGGGACATTCCACAAGCAAAGTGACCTGAGAGAAGGGCAACCGCGGGCTATTGCCGCTAAACCGAAGTTGGTGACTCCACAAGAATATTTGCTTCCTCGGATTGAAAGCTTACCAAGGCCCCCGTGGCCACTAGTTCCAACGGCAATCGCAGCAAGTCTCATATCTGTTGCTTTCTTCCCTTCTAAGCACCTAGTAAGATAACCATCAGCATCTTCATCACATGAGACCATTTCAACATCATCAGAAACTGAAGTAACCACCTCCTTGTCCAGCCTCTCTGACTCATAGCCTTTGCTCTTGCAAATTTCTGTCCTGCGAATACTGGTCAATAGCAACAGCCACCGCTTGGATACACAAGCAGCGGAACTCCTCTCTTTACCACCAGGAAGGCGTCTAAAGATCTCAAAGAGGCATTCATCAGGAAGAATGTCGATTGATGTTTGATTTTCCAACTCGTTTCCACTGAAGGCAAATGGAGAACTAATGCGAGCCCTTTTACAAGGGGGGCAGTATGCATCCACATGGGAACCAATTGAAAACAAACGACCCCCAGAATGAAATTCATCATCCGCTGCAAAACCCATGAACAACAATTTGAATGAGCTAAACCTCGAGCATTTTTATTTTTATTTTTATTTTTTGGTAAATCTTTCGAGGTAAAAATATAAAATCATTTAAGGATCTACTTCTCTCAAATAAAATTCAACAACTATCAATCTCCAAAATATGCTCTAGCCAAAAACTAATCCTATAACACCTAAATTTCTGTCTTTTATTGATTTAATTACTTATTCCTAAGATCAGGTTCCCCTAATTAATCTTCACTAACTCGCAGAAAGCAATTCATTTTGACAATAAAGAAAAAATACCCATGAAAAAATCAGCTGAATTACCTAACAAAGATCATTTTCATAACAAGAATAGCACATAAAGCTAAACTTTTGATCAATTAAATCCATCTAACTTCCTAAACAAATCTTCAAAATTAAATATAAACATACCAAAACCCCCCAAATCAATCCACATCTCCAACCTAACCATTTCTCAAAGCAAAAAAAAAAAAAAAGGAAAAAAAGAAACATACCAGTAAAGTTAACAAGAGCAGGCATGGCTGAACAACTTCAAAGAAGAACCCTTGGTGAAGAGAAAAAATCCCGTAAGAACCCGCAACAAAAAACGACAACAAAAAGAAGCAGATCAAATACAATAAAGCTTGAATGCTTGAATGCATAGAAGAAGAAACCCTAAACGAGTAGGGCAAAAAAAGAAGAGAAATGAAAGTTGTAGTTTGAAGAGATGGTTTAATGAGAATGTGGGTGTGAAAGAACGCCCCTTTATTATATATGTAATAGTAGGAGCAGAGGAAAGAGAAAGAAAGTTCAAGTTGCAGTTGTCATGCGGAGAATTTTAGCGGAAGATACATAGATTAATTGAAGGAAGTCTCTGTGTCAGCATTAGCAACATGCAATGTATCTCCCCTTGCACTTGGCTTTTGATCTATTATTCTGTTCTTTATTTATCCAACCAACCCACCTTTTCTTTCCACGTGTACTCTTTTTTATTATTATTTTTAATTAAATTAAATTAAATGATAATTTATTATCATTATATTTAATATGTAATATTTAATATTTAATATTTCTTATTATATTTTAAATTGTCTACTGCAATCATGACGTGGTAGAACTTACAATTTACAGACGGGAGTATTGCAATAGGTATCCAAGAGAAGAGTTTTGAACAGAACAAGTTGTGCAAAGTGACAAATTGATGACAGAATCTTAGGTTAATTGCTCAGACGTGGTGGAACTTACAATTTACAGATGGGAGTATTGCGATGGTTATCCAAGAGAAGAATTTTGAACAGGACAAGTTGTGCAAAGTGACAAATTGATGACAGAATCTTGGGTTAATTGTACATGGCCATGGTCATGGTCATGATCATGGTTACGTTAACGCTTGGTTTCTACCTAAGTTCTACAATTTCCAACCCAACTTCATAATGCAAATGACAGCTTTGTACTATTTCGCAACTACTACAAATACTATGTACTAATATATATGCCATAATTTTGTATTGTTAAAAGGCAGGGCAGCACTAGTTTGAATTTTTAAGTACATTCATTCATTCATACACGATTGCGATTTGTGAACCATATAATTTTGATTATGCAATGAATGTTTCTATGCTATGCATTTAACAGTAACAGGGGTCAAATTGAAATATGGCTGTGAGAAAGGGAAACAGAGGTCATACATTTTGGGATTGACTTGGAATAAAACACCAAAACATTAAATGAAATGGGAAAGAGAAAGGAACACATGTCATGTCATGTCATGTCATGTACATTAATAATGTAAGCAGCCTTTTTTGGTTCCTTTCTCTTGGACAATAATGGGTAAAGAAAGGTATGCATTGAATTTCATTATTTTTGTTATATAACAAGATAGATGATCATTTGTGTATATATTTGTATACATATGTAGGTCCAATGTATGGCTGTGGCTATGGCTATGAATGAATATCACATTTTAGTACTTTATGTTCCATAACAATAACAAATTAATATGTAAATTATTTGAGAAGCATGTGCTACTCACATGCATTATTGCATAATCTAAAGATTATGATCCCATAGTCTAATTATTATTGAATTAGGTTGCAATTTGGCTCCTCTATTTTAAACTTGTATATAGTTAATTACATATATGAGTGTTGATCAACGTGTATGAACTTTACTTTTAAGCAAGAAGAATTACTAATGAACAATAATGTTGACCAAGACACGTGATTGATTCAATCATATTCATTCATTCCGATTCAATGGGTGAATGTTAATTACCAATTACATTCCCTTTTAAAGTCAGCCTGCTACGACAGCGTGCTTGCTAATGCTGCCTGTCAGCTTTCCAATTGAGAAAAATAATCAAACAGATGGTATGCAATTGCAATTTTCAAATACTATAGAAAGAAGAAAATAATTCTGTGACACATGCATGGCAATCTTGGTGGCCTTTTGGTTTTAAATAGACAATAAATGAAGTGCATTCATTGAATATATACATGGGATCAGACCAGTATCGTGATAAGATATGTTGTTGTAGTTGGACAAACCCATGACTCTGTGTTATGGCATGGGCATAAATTTAAAATGTGAATCAGAAGGTGGGTAGGTGGAAAAGATTTATACATTTACAGAGTTGGACTTCATTTTCAAGCAACTCTCTGCTCAAATTGATTAACACTTTTAAGACATATTTAATTATAGTAGTATAACATAGTTGTATTAATAAGGCTATATATCTTGGCATTTCTAACCAAATGCCATGTACTCTGCTTGATTATTAATTAATTCCAGCTCTAACCGACCTGGCTGACTATACTTGTCCATTGATTTCACCCACTGGTTTTCCTTATGATTAAATACAATCAACTTGAACTAATTATATGACAAAATTAACTTGCTGCCCTTAACCCACTTGTATTAGAAGCAATCATTCATGCAAGCTTTAATTTCTTTTGACAGCAACATTAATGGCTGTCAACCTCACACACAGATACATATGTATCATAAATTGCTAATTAATCTGAATGTCAAAAACCAATCATAGAGTAGCTAATTAACAAATAATGGAGAAATTATAGTAGCTTTGAGTACTGGACAATGACTAATTTCAATTACCGCGTGAAATTCCTGAAAGAAGTTTCCTCCCTAATTTCCCCATGGAAGATCCTTCCTTCCCAGTTGGTTGCATTTTCTCACCAACTGAAAATCAGAAATCACCCAGCAAACGAAAGGAAGAAGGAAAGAGAAGTGAGAACACAAGGGACCCGTTCAAATGTATTTGTTGAATTTTCAGGGCATTAAGGAGCAAGGCCAAGATTCATCATTCATGCAGTCTTGTTAATAAAGCTATCTTTTATTTTAATAATATGGTTTGTTAAGTCTATCCAGCTCTGGATTCCCTGAACAAATAATTAAAAGAATTAATTAGTCATCCATATTTTATAAGGTTTTCCTTCACGTTTATTAAAGTTGAAGAATTTTGGTATTGCGTTGGAACATTCATTGAATAGGGATGTCTTTTTCCCACTGGAATTCCAAATTGCTTGCTGAGATCAAGTAAACTTTCTTTTATGGAGTGCTTGACAGTTTCAAATATATATACATACATAACAGTATGAGTCTGAGTCTGAGTCTGAGTCTGAACTTGTTCCGGAAAATTGGAAACCGCGTCTTAATTTCTTGGGTGAATTAACTTGGCCAAAATTTCATTAGCTCTCGTGGTGGGATATTGACGAAGACACACATGGCTAGGATAGGAATGGAAAAAAATGCTTCTAGAAATGAATTTAAATATTGAAAACTCAACGATTTGAAAGCCAAATACATAGAATAGCATGTAATGTCAAAATAAATTGTACAAAAGCTAACGTGAACAAATTAATAAAAGCAGGCAGAGGCGCGGCAAGAATAGAATACATGCAATATTTGATGAATCTGCCACTACTCAGACTCAGACTCAGACTCAGACTCAGGTCAACAATATCAATTATTTTCTTCCATGCATTCCAGGTCCTGGTTAGTGTGTCTAATCAGGATTCAAAGAGTGAGGCGCGTTTTTTGCATTTGCATTTGTCGTTTGCATTGCAACACAGTTAGCTGACGCGTGGTCGGACATGTGCTTTAAATTGCTGAATAGATGCATGAATAATAATATCCAATTATTCATCAACCACCTAACCTCATCGATCGAGGATTTGGACCCATGTCTATTCTATGGATTCTAGAGGTTGTCCTCATTTTTCTATTCAATTCTTCATTAAACATTAAGAAGTTATAGTGATTGAAGGAGGAGCTTTTAAATAGGGTGACAAAGAAATGAATGTAGACACAACATTATATGGACATTCAAACATATAATACTAGAAAAACTCGGAACCAATTCAACAAGGCCTGGCCTGTAAACGTTGTGGTTATTCCTGTCCTGGCTGTTTTGGGCTCGAACATGTAGGATTAGGAAACCAAGAAAATAATCACATGATGATCTGTGGCTCTACCATAACAAGCATATAATTTGTCCAAGGTTGAGGTTCCTAATCCTAGACCATATGGAAACTAGGCGAACATTCTTTCAACTAGCTAGGACTTGTAACTCAGAAATAACATCGCAGTTTGTACCATAGTAAGCATTAACAGAACAAAGGCAGAGAAGACTGATATGAATGACCATGGACTGCAGAAATATGTACGCATCATTCTTGCCCAGTGGCTGCTCTAATACACCTCCACATTCTGGATTACCTTTGAAAGGTAGCTTTCTCTTATATTGGTCATCTTGGCAAAAATATGTTATGATTCCATCCAGGCCAAGGAACGCGACATCTCTTGGTTGGTTTATGAGACAATACATGAATGAGACATAGTTTGAGAAGAATTTGATGTTACTTTCTTGACATTTTTCCAAGGCCACACAGTTTAGGAGCGCAGTGCTGGTTATGTCGTTTATCACTATGCATGGAAGTTGGAGCACCTGCTTCTCATATTTTATATGTAAAAGACTTTCAGCTTCTGTTGGCTTCAACTTGATTCCTGATCGCCTGAGTTGTGTTACGCATTGCATTGAAGGTGTAGATGGGCGGTATATCTCTCGTTTGTCAGTAGAGTTGAATGAGAAGGATGGTAGAAGACCCAAGTAAAATAAGTCCGAGTAAATGGCTGCATGTCAGAAATTCAGGCTTGTAGGTAAGAGTTGGCCATGACCAGGAAAGACTGAAGAATTCTAAGATGAGCTTGATAAAAGTTTCCTCATTGCAGTGACTTTGAAAACAATGACTTGAGAAGAAACATAGGGATTTGGTTCTCAAGTTTAACAAGATCCCTAACAAGAATAGGAATTAACCATGGCCTAGTGTAGATTGGGTCTTCTATGTCTGGGTTTGAGTCATCTTGGTCTCCTGGACAAGGTGGCATTAGACCTCAATGAGAAAGCAGCCGTCAAGCAACATCATTTCAATGAAGTCTTCACTTGACATCGGGATATCCTGTGAGTAACACCTTGTTCGTGCTTCTAAAACTTCCATTTCCAGCAGATGATTGGTTAGATTAGATCCTTTTCACTCCGAATAAGGAATTTCTCGAGAAGAACCATTTGTGCTCTTCAAACTCAAGCAAATGAAATTTGCCACGGTGGTAGGACCTAGTGACAATCTCAGGTTGTGTACTCTTGTGATTGATTTTCTAGAGACCAGGAGGAAGCCCGAAAATGGAGACTGATGGACTCCAATTTCCAGCAACATTTCTTCTTCTTCCCACTTCGAGACGTCGACTAATGCGAGTAACAAAATCTGAAGAAAGTGTATAATGAGCTCTTCTTATATTTTGCAATTGTGCCACCGATGATTGCCCCTTCTTTTCTCAGGGTTTGAAGCTGTTCCTCCTCCTCAGATTCGTCAATAACAATAAAGTGGTACTCCATTACCCTTTCTCTCTCTCTCTCTCTCTCTCTCTCTTCATGTTGATGACCAGAGAACCATGAAACTCAAATGACATTAACAGTTATCCAACTGAGTTTCTTCGGCATCTTCAAAGAAACCATCAAAAGACCAAATGGCAATGTGGCTCTAGTATTGACTTATAGGTAGACGTGCTGACAATGATTGAGATGTTTACGACATGGTTTTGACAGTACTTCGTTTGGTTCATTGCCGATGAGAGCGAGAACCAGAGAATTTGAAGCCCAATGGATTTCCTCTTGTCAGGACGTAAAACAATGAAAATAAAGTGACAAGGAATTAATGAAATAAAATGAAAAAGAAAATCCGCAAACATGCTTATCTTGTAAATGATCAATCGGACACATACAGAAATAAAGTGGAGAAGATCAGTTAACATTACCACTAGCGAATACTACAGAAAAGAAACCTTTGCTTGATCAGTAAATTCTTTTTCAATCCCCAGAGCTATTTACAGAATCCTCTTAAAACAAACAAAGATGCGGAAGTAAACTTTAATTTTTTGTAATTCAATTTCTCAATCATACAATCCTTCGTGTTCCCATACGTCCACTAGAAAATCAACCATTTCCTGTCAGTTAAATTTTTTATTAGCAAGTAAGCATGCAGATAGCGTTACATGCAAATAATTCAAAGAAAAGAAAAAATTTCTTTTCAGGGGGGCGATCTTTGAGTTCAACCCATGATAGGAAGTACATTGGGAGAGGCAGTTATCCCTACACCCCATCACACTAAAAAGATAGCATTAAATAAAATAAAGTAACCAAATTGCTAAAACACCACATTGCACAGGAACTTACAGAGAGAGGGATGGGCCTGGGAAAAGGATTTTTGGTCCCAAGTAAACTTTCATAAGTTGCAGGCCAACTGCAAAGCGACAAAGAGGAAAAACTTAGTCACTGATTAGAACAACACTTTCTTTTCTGTGCCACATGTTTATTCCCTATTTTCTACTCAAACAATATCTCCTCACTTTATTCATTTCCAAAAAGTACATATTTTCCATGGGTCACAGAATATGCATATCATATAATCAATTAATCCACAAAATTAATTACTCAAGAACCAAAAAAGGTATGCTTCTTAAAGAAACCAGTGAATACAAGAGGCACTGATTTCATTGGATAAAAGTAGAGGCTGCTGACAGTACATAATCACCAGATGACAGCTTGAGAATTAAACACTGAATCAATGGAAAAAGGAGAAAGTTAAACACCTTGATCTGGATTCCCAACATTGTTCAGTTCGATTCTTTTTTTTGCTACTTTCAATCCACTGAAGTCTGCCCTGGTTCCAGAGAAGAAGACCTGCAATTAACGATATATTGTCACTCACATGATATGATCTAACAAGCTGAATAAGAAATGTCATAATCAAGAACACTGTTAACAACAGATGAACACTTTAACACTTGTGTACACAATAATAAAAGAAAGATCCCATGGTGGCAATGTAACACACATGACACACCATATTTTCTGAGCAATTATCAGAAATTTAAAGATAAAATAAGACTGGAACTTGCCATGATTAACAAAATCAGAATGGCTGCTGGTGCCACTAGTTCCAATGAAGTGATTGAGGGTCTGGTTTGATGTACTGATAGATGAAATACTTCTCTGAGATTGAACTGCACTGTTTTCCAGATCACATGTGCTTGTGCTCCAAAAATCATCTGATATGCTAGGTTTTTTCACTGTCCGCCCTTGAATTCTCAATCCCTTTGATGGCTGATCCACAGCAATAATCGGCGTGGACTTAGTGCAGCACCCAAAACAACCACTGCTCTGCTGCAAACCAGGTTAAACCACAAACCCAGATACAACATATACCAGTAGCCAGCAAATTAATGTAGAATTGAGGTCAGACTGAATATTGATGGCATTCTAACAAAACATTCAGTTGTCATTAACACCTTCCCCTTACATTTAATTTTTATGAAATTAAAACTGGAGTCTTGAACTCCCGTCCCCCTTGTTACTTGAACTCAATGTGGCTGTGTCTAATACAGCATCATAAGGGTTACCAAAGAGTTGCTACTACAAGCTATTAGTTTAGACAGCGGGGGCAGAAACAACATTGTAATCAGGGACCGGTCAATTGAAGCTTCAAGCACAGAAGTCAAGTGCCAAGGAATCACTTAAGACAAACTGTTTACCAGTATTATAGAAAAATTAGGATAATTCAAATAGAGGAAGGAAAATATCTGCAACTCCTGAATGAAGACCTAAGATTTTTTTGAAACATTTATCTGTTATTGCTTTCTTTTGTTATGAAGAAAAGGAGGAATAACCTTGATCAAAAGTATAAATCCTCTATTCTTTCCACATTTTCAGAAATGAAATTTGATATAGAAAGAGGTAATAGATTGCTTAGCATGTAAACTTGAAATGCAAAACATTTGGTTCTCCATATCATTTTTCTATTGAATGTTTCATGGGAAGAAAAGCAACATATTAACTACAAGTGAATAATATGTTTTGTCATTGGTTCGGTTATTCCAAATGGGAGGACAAGACCATATTGTTCTCCTTCAACGACATCATCATGGGATTAAACTTCAAATTACTTCGCCGCTTGTAGGTAAATCCATCCAACCATGGCAGATGGATATTACAGTTAAAATGCTGAGACCAGATAGGGCAGCTACATGCGCTACTAATGAAGATACTTAATTACTTTCTCAAGGAAGAGCACTAGAAAACACTTTGAAAAGGCCTCAATAACATCAAGACCCTGGAAATTCTTCAATTTACTCGAAGAGCTTATGCATGTATGCCTAAGAATAAGCAATTCCCCCCAACTAACATCAAATTTGCCATCCAGCTTCTTGCTAAGAGACTTCAAAACTGGAATGTGTTAAGAGGCAGAGACATATGGAATCACTTTAGTTGCTATTGGATGAAGCAACTTCTATATTAGATCGAGTGTTTAAAGGCTTCTCATAAGGCAATAATGAAGTAGCAGTAGCACACCAGCAACCTAAAACAGCAAATAACTTTGTACCTCGGCCTAAGGAGATCCCACACTTCCTCAAATACTCTTCTTTTGTTTAATATTTCTTCTTTTGAATCAAAAACATTTCTACCATAAGCTTCTCCTCATCGGAGTAAAAAGAGAAAGAAAAATAAAATTAAGTCTTCTAATAATGTGTATGCCATGAACTGCGAAATGGAGATTATTATTTTCTTCTCATTACAATTCAACATTACTGACAAGAAATCTTTAATAAACAGAAAACCAGTATTAAAACCTCATAATTTTCATTGCTGACAACAAAAGACAGAGATTCCACTAGTTATTCATCTCTGTCAAACTAACTTAAAAAATTCTTCATTGAATGCCTAAAAGTTTAATCGTCCTTCCATAAATAGTAAAATAATTATCAATACCCTGCACACTACGGTCTACGGAAGCAGAATAAGTCAAACTTGGATATAAACTACCACGGCCCCCCCGTCAACGCGACCTTTCCATAAACACACACTCAACAGAAAGAAAATAGAATTAAAACCCAATAATTTACTACTTGTCCTGCTCTTAAACGAAAATCAAAACAGTTTTTTTTTTTTTCTTTTTCGATCGAAAGCGAGAAATAATTACAGACAAATTATTAAAAATTAAAATTTGAAACCCATTACTTACCCCATGCAAGCGAGGAAGTGATCGATCCAAGCAGTGATCGAACTGTGAAGAATCACCATATATTCTTCTGAATACTATTAACAGAAACAAAGCATGTACTCAGCGTAGAAACCAAGAACAAATCTCAAAGAGTGAAAGGAATGAATTCCGTAGGAGATGACTATTTGGTTTTATCTGAAAAGGAAGCTTTTATTTATTTTTATTATTGCTATTGATGTTGGCGTTTCTTCCACTTGCTTCACCAGTTAAAGCGCAGTGAAGTGAACATGTAACTTGCCGTAATTTATGGAAGATATTACTCATTTTAACTCACAAACCAAGTAAATAAATACTGGTCATTTTTCATTTGATTTGGGTTTAACAAATTCTGCGGAAATTCATTTGTATTTAATAACTTTATTAACATAACTTAAATTATCTTTATAATATTAAATTTTTTACCATCTTAAACTGTAAGAACATAAATTTAATGAGAAATTTATAAGTTTCATCACCAAGAGGAGTAAAAGAACCTGCCTAGTTAAAAGTTCTGTTCATTTTCTTTGTGTAATAACATGGTGATGGATGAATGTTATTCTTAGCAAGGTACAATACATCAAAATAAAGCAGCAAAGCAAAATAACATTCAAATGCTGCATAAATCCAGGGCTATCAGTTGATTATGAACTTCAAAAAGATTTCAAATTATGATCTGAGCTATTTTCCTTGTTTGAACAAGAGAGATGCAAGACTGGCCCTCCATCCGTAGATGATTGATGACGGCTCATGCTTTTTTGGTATCAGAGCAGCCAGCCCTGGCCGGAAGCTTTGATTGGCTTTAATCTCTTGCTTGACATTTGTCTCAATGGACCTGAGAAATATTTCAACAAGCAAATCACGGAAATTAATGGCTTTTCTTTCTGGTAAATAACTGACATTCCCTATCAAGGTTACGCAAACCTCTAAAAAAATGATTTGAAAACTCATAAAAATGTGGATAGAATCTCAAATAATTAAATCAATGTTAAAAAATTAACAATATTCAAAAATACACAATTAAACAACTAATTAATAGTATTTTGACATAGAATATCACAAAATCACTTTTAATAAATTTTAAATCTCAAGTTTATGTAAAAAATTTGAAAGAAAAATTTAACTCACATTAAAAAAATATACTTTTATACTTTTATAAGAAAATTTATTGTAATCTACTTTGATAACATTTTGGTGTATAATAA